>CM036778.1:6005783-6053283 GCA_020796225.1 Arion vulgaris | reverse complement strand
ATGTGAGAGACCCGTGTTCAATCCACAGTAATGCCACGGATTTTTTAATGTCGGGCATAAAGAAAAATCTTTTCTGAACACAGTTTCGAGGTGTCTACACTAGCCATGAGGCATTCCCAAGCTCTAGTCCCTCTTCCTTTCCTACACCGCCCCAAAATAGGTACCACAGACAAAACTACTGTTTTTTAAATACAGAAAAAAACAGTATTCTACTGTAAAAAAAAACAGTATTTGTTCTGAAAAGTATAGTATTCGAACGGATAAAAGGCAGCAAAAAACAGTATTTGTTCTGAAAAGTACAGTATTCGAAAGGATAAAAGGCAGCAAAAAACAGTATTTGTTCTGAAAAGTACAGTATTCGAACGGATAAAAGGCACCAAAAAACAGTATTTGTTCTGAAAAGTACAGTATTCGAACGGATAAAAGGGGAGTCTCATGTCCATTGAACGCCCGAGTGGTTACTGGGGCCCAAATTTGGGATGTAAAGAATAGAACCACTGTTACCTGCCACGCATGTCGTAAGAGACGACTAAGGAGGTTTGGCTGAAATTGGATGCACATGTCCTAAACGTGTAGAAGTCTAAGTGTTTAGGGGCCTACCAAACCAATGTGCAACATATACACGTTCTTGGCAAAGATCAAACATATCACAAAGAGTGATTAAAATTGGTCGTAAAGAATGAACGCAAAGAAGAAGAAGTTCATTGAAGAATTCCTTCTGTCAGATAGTTGGTCACTTAGAAGATTCTGTATACTGTGGAGTTTGGATCCATTCTTATTAAATGGGCAAAGCACGTCATTCTTTGTTTCTCAATGTAAATCAAGAACCTTGTTTGAACGGCTTGTTGCTGTGGTCTATCTCTCACTGTGTTGTTCGAAACGAAATCACTCCATTTTACTTTTAGTAATTTTCGGAGACATTTAATCTCAAAGCTGCCCAGATTCTTATCAATTTTTTTTTTGGATTTCCAACTTTCACAATCGTAGGTCAGTACAGGAATCACAAATGACTTCAACAATTTAACTTTTGTACATATACTCAGGTCTTGAGATTGCGATATTTGTTAACTTAGTGAAGGCACTAGCTGCTATAGCAATACGAGAGTTTATTTCTTTCATCGTGTCTCCTCATATTTATCGCAACTGCTTATTAAGAATGCGCTGAGAAAAGCGGTTGTGTATCGATTTTTGAAATTATTACATACATTACCTACTGGTGTTCCATACACATTATATTTCTTGCACTATAATCAAAATACATCACCGACTTGTATGCCATACATAACAGTTTTCGCCCGCTATTCAATTTTGAGTAATTTTTGGGGGTGTTTAGATGGATGGAACCTGGGATTATTAATCGGTTTGTTTTTTAGCTAAACTTGTTTGAGAGCTGGAACCAACATGTTTTTATAGGGGTGGGGGTGGGGGTGGCGGCAAAGAAATAGCAACAGTGGATGTGTTGGGGAAAGATAGATATTTTAAGGAGTCTATGATAAAAGTGTTCATCGATGAGGAAACGTAGGAGATTGATTAATTGATTGATTGATTGTTTGATTGATTGATTGATTGATAGGGCCATCATCATTGCACTTCGGTGAGTAACCATGTGTTTTCCGATCGCTTCCTTACACAGGAAGATCTCGACTGCAGTGCACGAGCTCCATAGCACCGGCGAGGATGTAATTTTGAAGATGGTGAAGATATTTTGTAGGAATTTTATTTTTAATCTTTTTCTAATGAATTTTGCCCGCGGCTTTCCAGCCTGATCTTATCGATTTTGAACAACCAATGGGTTCTTTTACATGCTCAAATTGAACACGGGACTTAAGTTTTATCGTCCGTCTCCGATAGTACTAGGAACTCGATCTCACCTACACTGAGATCAGGGATCTCTGGAAAAATATCCCAATGGCTCAACGAGGGAGCGAGAGGCGAGCACATAACCTCTATGCTACGAAGACCGTTTTAAAAAGTGGCTGGTGTTAGGAAATGTGAGGAAGGTGGGGTGTGAGGAAGGTGGGGTGTGAGGAAGGTGGGGTGTGAGGAAGGTGGGTGTGAGGAAGGTGGGGTGTGAGGAAGGTGGGGTGTGAGGAAGGTGGGGTGTGAGGAAGGTAGGGTGTGAGGAATGTGGGGTGTGAGGAAGGTAGGGTGTGAGGAAGGTAGGGTGTGAGGAAGGTGGGGTGTGAGGAAGGTGGGGTGTGAGGAAGGTGGGGTGTGAGGAAGGCGGGGTGTGAGGAAGGTGGGGTGTGAGGAAGGTGGGGTGTGAGGAATGTGGGGTGTGAGGAAGGTGTGGTGTGAGGAATGTGGGGTGTGAGGAAGGTGGGGTGTGAGGAATGTGGGGTGTGAGGAAGGTGGGGTGTGAGGAAGGTGGGGTGTGAGGAAGGTGGGGTGTGAGGAAGGTGGGGTGTGAGGAAGGTGGGTGTGAGGAAGGTGGGTGTGAGGAAGGCGGGGTGTGAGGAAGGCGGGGTGTGAGGAAGGTGAAGTGTGAGGAATGTGGGGTGTGAGGAAGGTGTGGTGTGAGGAATGTGGAGTGTGAGGAAGGTGGGGTGTGAGGAAGGTGTGGTGTGAGGAATGTGGGGTGTGAGGAATGTGGGGTGTGAGGAAGGTGAAGTGTGAGGAATGTGGGGTGTGAGGAAGGTGAAGTGTGAGGAATGTGGGGTGTGAGGAAGGTGTGGTGTGAGGAATGTGGGGTGTGAGGAATGTGGGGTGTGAGGAAGGTGAAGTGTGAGGAAGGTGGAGGTGAGGAAGGTGGGGTGTGAGGAAGGTGGGGTGTGAGGAAGGTGGGGTGTGAGGAAGGTGGGGTGTGAGGAAGGCGGGGTGTGAGGAAGGCGGGGTGTGAGGAAGGTGAAGTGTGAGGAATGTGGGGTGTGAGGAAGGTGTGGTGTGAGGAATGTGGAGTGTGAGGAAGGTGGGGTGTGAGGAAGGTGTGGTGTGAGGAATGTGGGGTGTGAGGAATGTGGGGTGTGAGGAAGGTGAAGTGTGAGGAATGTGGGGTGTGAGGAAGGTGAAGTGTGAGGAATGTGGGGTGTGAGGAAGGTGTGTGGAGGAATGTGGGGTGTGAGGAATGTGGGTGTGAGGAAGGTGAAGTGTGAGGAATGTGGGGTGTGAGGAAGGTGAAGTGTGAGGAATGTGGGGTGTGAGGAAGGTGTGGTGTGAGGAATGTGGAGTGTGAGGAAGGTGGGGTGTGAGGAAGGTGAAGTGTGAGGAATGTGGGGTGTGAGGAATGTGGGGTGTGAGGAAGAAATCTGGTTTAGAAATAATGGTTTATTATGATGGTTTATAATGATGGTTTATTATGATGGTTTATTATGATGGTTTATTATGATGGTTTATTATGATGGTTTATTATGATGGTTTATTATGATGGTTTATTATGATGGTTTATTATGATGGTTTATTATGATGGTTTATTATGATGGTTTATTATGATGGTTTATTATGATGGTTTATTATGATGGTTTATTATGATGGTTTATTATGATGGTTTATTATGATGGTTTATTATGATGGTTTATTATGATGGTTTATTATGATGGTTTATTATGATGGTTTATTATGATGGTTTATTATGATGGTTTATTATGATGGTTTATTATGATGGTTTATTATGATGGTTTATTATGATGGTTTATTATGATGTATTTGATGCTGTTTGTTGTGTGTAATGTTTTTTATTTTATTTGTGGATTAATGATGGGTTGGTGGGAGAATGTGTGGGAGAATGTGTGGGAGAATGTGTGGGGAATGTGCGGAGAAATCTCCTTCATTTTTGTCCCTGGGCATGCCAGGAGTTAGGGGTAATGAACGAGCTGATAGATTGGCTGGCTTGGCTACAATATCAGAGGGAGCTGGCATGGATCGAAATATATTCTTCACGCAATGAGAGAGTCTTTACGAACAGAGATGTTTCAGGGTTGTAAATCCCACTCGCTGACCAGATTGAAAGAGATGGGTGTCAATATTGGTGAAGCCCGAAAAGAACGACATACTAAATATGCAAGGATATCAACATCGAACTGGCGTGTTGGGTCGCTGGACGCTGCTGAATTTGCTGAGACGGAGATCGGAGCACCTATGGACATGTCCGGAGTGCTATGATGATAGTCCTCATATAACTGATAACTGTGTGGGAGAGAAAACGAATATGGAGGTGTTTGAAGGTTAATATGGGGGAACGAGTAAGAACATTTTAGAAATTGGGTGTTTGAGAAATATGTGTCAAAGACAGGAAGAATGTGTGGAAGAATGTGTGAGAGAGAGAACGAATTTGGGATAGTTCGTGGGAGAATGTGGGAGACATGTCGAATTTGGGAGAGTTTGTGGGAGAATCTGTTTGAGACAGGTCGAATTTGGGAGAGTTTGTGGGAGAATGTGTGAGAGAGAGAACGAGTTTATTGGAGTTTGTGAGAGAATGTGTGGGAGAGAACAAATTTGTTGAAGTTTTCGTAGGAGAATGTGTGGGAGACGTTGAATTTATGAGTGTTTGTGGAAGAATTTGTGTCGGAGAGTTTGTGGGAGAGATTGTTGGAGAGATTGTGGGAGAGTTTGTGGGAGAGATTGTTGGAGAGATTGTGGGAGAGTTTGTGGGAGAGATTGTTGGAGAGATTGTGGGAGAGTTTGTGGGAGAGTTTGTCGTAGAGTTTTTGGGAGAGATTGTGGGACAGTTTGTGGGAGAGTTTGTGTCGGATAAATGTCGAATTTTGGGGATGTTGTGTGAGAATGTGTAGGAGATTGTAAGAAATAGTGTGGAAGAGAGGACACGAATGTGGGAGCTCGTTGGAGAATGTGTCAGAAAGCGGACGAATAAACACTTAATGCAAATAAAAGAATTTAATCCTTAAAAACACACTTAAATAACACTTTCTTCACATAAAAACACATTTCTCAACAAAAACACTTCATATAAACAATAAACTCCCTTTTCTGCAAAAATACACAGCACATCATTTTATGTCTAAATAAAAACACTTTCTTATTAAAAAAAAAAACTTTCTTTAATCCGAAAAAAGCGAGAGAAAAAAAATGTGCACTTAAAAACTGTTACTTCGTATATATTTTTTATCCTTCAGACGCAATTTATATCTCAATGTATGCTGAATTAACAAGTAAATCGGCTTTCCGTCAACTTAAAAAATATTGGGTGCCGGCATGTCGGTCAGAATGGGTTAATGGGTTAATAAGATACTCCTCCCCTACCCCACCACAAGAAATGTATTTAATTAGGAAATATTGTTTGAACCTCAACCTTGATGACCCACATTTCGTAACCTTTGTAACCTTTAACCTACAAGATCATAGAGAGGCCATTCGTACCTTTTTATTTCCTTGCAATTTTCTGCTTCTTCTACATTTCTCTAATACTGTTTGGCATCACAGCTTCAGGATAAGAGATTTCTAGAACGGGATTTAGTGTACGTTTCATAAATAGTGTTTTTCACTGCCTCTGTTATTTCTGAGCTCCATATTTTGAGTGGACATCCTTTTGCTTTGTATTTCACTGTTTTCGAGTAACATTGTCGTTTGAGGTGCACTGTCTGTTGGTAATCTGCTTATGTGGCCGAACCATTTAATTTGTTGTTTCTTGATGAAGTTCAGTACTGATGTTGTACCCACTTTTTCCTGATGTCTTCATTTCTAAACAGGTTTCTTCTGGTTACCCACAGCATTCTGCGTAGACACTTCCTCTCTGTTGTGACTAGTTGTCTTCTATCGTTTAATGTCAGCCTCCAGGTTTGGCACTTTGACTCCAGATTTGGCTCCAGTTTGGCTACAGATTTGGTTCTTTATGTTTTGAAATCTAACATGACCTCTGACCTGTCTCTCCCATCAGTTTTTTGTCAATGTTTAAGAAAATTGGGTTAAAGGTTAATAAGTACATCTAGGGTTGATTGATTGATTGATTGAGTCATTGATTGATTAAGGGATTGAATGATTGAGTGATTGAGTGATTGATTGAGTGAATGATTGATTGAAAGTAGCCGTCCATAGCAAACGTTGGTGACAACAGCCTCAGACGCGTGCCGCTGCATTTCTTTGTTGTGTGCTGAGGTGTCTGTAGAGTCCAATCTTAGAACACAATCCCTTACCACAGGGGGTGCATACATGATCAAGGTTAGACATGTGGGTGTTGTGTGTTCTGTCTTTTCTCGCAGCTCGTTTTCCCTGCGTCTCAACGGCACGACGATTCTCAGCAATGAGGGTTCATCTTGTGTTGTTACACCGCCACATTTGGCAATCTTGTGCGTCGCTCAAGACAAACCCACTTACCCACTGTCTTCCGAGAATGTTAAACAAAGCACAAACTCCGTAACTCCGGCAACAATCTCTGACAACTTTAACAAATTAGGTTTTTCTGGTTTCATTTCTAAATTCCTGTTTCTTCTTCTTCTTCTTCTTTGAGTTCGTTCTTTACGACCAATTTTAATCACTCTTTGTGATATGTTTGATCTTTGCCAAGAACGTGTATACGTTGCACATTGGTTTGCTAGGCCTCTAAACGCATAGACTTCTACACGTTTAGGACACATGCATCCGATTTCAGCCAAACCTCCTTAGACGCCTCTTACGACATGCGTGACAGGTAACAGTGATTCTATTCTTTACACCCCAAATTTGGGTCCCGGTAACCACTCGGGCGATTCCTGTTTCAATTTTCCCTTTGCTTATTTCCCTTTTTTCCCCCTTTCCCGGGATTTCCAATTCCATAACTATTTTCTGTTTTGTTTTTTTCAACCCATCTTAGTCATATTTTGTAGCTATAATATATTTGAATTATTGCAAAAATAATGAATATGCAATTAACCGGATGGTAAAACGAGCTTTTTCTTATATCCGATTTGCTTCAAAGTGAGATATTGGATATGTGTCTTGCGTGCTTGTTGAATATGAAAAAATGATGAATATTGCGGTGACATGGGAACTAGAGGTTAATCATATATCATCATCATCAGGTGCCGTGTAGGCTGGAGGTAGGCGATCACAAAAAAAAAAGTAAATTAACCCTTTTAATACCACGTGGTATATAGAGTAATACGATGTTAGACCTGTATTTTTCATTGACCGTCGGAACACGAAGGGTGTTGTGGTCAACATCACACCAGACGTCTTTACATTCCCGTGTTTGTTCTGGTTCCCAATTGAGGCTGGGTCGACCTTCTTCTCTCTAGTTAACTCTTTCATATCTTTTCTCGTTTTGTCTTTCCTTTTAATATCAAATTCTGGCAATTTTCTAAAGGCGAAGAAGGTGAGTCGTCATCCTCCTGCTCTTTTAGGCTTTCCCGTCGTTACGTCATTTGCCTACCTGTTGGGGGATTTTTTCCTAGTTCGGATTCTTCTTCTTTGCGATCGCTCTTTTGATGATTATACCGTTAGATGCGTTCTTATGATGTAGTCGACTGTTGTCTGGAGCTCATCTCTGGTGCCATGTAGTTTTGATGATTATACCGTTAGACATGTTCTTATGATGAAGTCGACTTTTGTCTGGAGCTCATCTCTGGTGCCATGTAGTTTTGATGATTATACCGTTAGACGTGTTCTTATGATGAAGTCGACTTTTGTCTGGAGCTCATCTCTGGTGCCATGTAGTTTTGATGATTATACCGTTAGATGCGTTCTTATGATGTAGTCGACTGTTGTCTAGAGCTCATCTCTGGTGCCATGTAGTTTTGATGATTATACCGTTAGACGGGTTCTTATGATGAAGTCGACTTTTGTCTGGAGCTCATCTCTGGTGCCATGTAGTTTTGATGATTATACCGTTAGACGTGTTCTTATGATGAAGTCGACTTTTGTCTGGAGCTCATCTCTGGTGCCATGTAGTTTTGATGATTATACCGTTAGATGCGTTCTTATGATGAAGTCAACTGTTGTCTGAGCTCATCTCTGGTGCCATGTAGTTTTGATGATTATACCGTTAGATGCGTTCTTATGATGAAGTCAGCTGTTGTCTGGAGCTCATCTCTGGTGCCATGAGGTTTTGAATGTAGTGTTGTGTTGTAGGGTTAACACTCCTTTGTAGTGAGGACATACAGGGGACAGTCTTGCAGTCTTATGATGAAGTCTACTGTTGTCTGGAACTCATCTCTGGTGCCATGTAGTTTTGATGATTATACCGTTAGACGGTTCTTATGATGAAGTCTACTGTTGTCTGGAGCTCATCTCTGGTGCCATGTAGTTTTGATGATTATACCGTTAGACGTGTTCTTATGATGAAGTCTACTGTTGTCTGGAGCTCATCTCTGGTGCCATGAGGTTTTGAATGTAGTGTTGTGTTGTAGGGTTAACACTCCTTTGTAGTGAGGACATACAGGGGACAGGCTTGCAGTCTTATGATGAAGTCTACTGTTGTCTGGAACTCATCTCTGGTACCATGTAGTTTTGATGATTATACCGTTAGACTCGTTCTTATGATGAAGTCTACTGTTGTCTGGAGCTCATCTCTGGTGCCATGTAGTTTTGATGATTATACTGTTAGACGTGTTCTTATGATGAAGTCTACTGTTGTCTGGAGCTCATCTCTGGTGCCATGTAGTTTTGATGATTATACTGTTAGACGTGTTCTTATGATGAAGTCTACTGTTGTCTGGAGCTCATCTCTGGTGCCATGTAGTTTTGATGATTATACTGTTAGACGTGTTCTTATGATGAAGTCTACTGTTGTCTGGAGCTCATCTCTGGTGCCATGTAGTTTTGATGATTATACTGTTAGACGTGTTCTTATGATGAAGTCGACTGTTGTCTAGAGCTCATCTCTGGTGCCATGTAGTTTTGATGATTATACCGTTAGACGGGTTCTTATGATGAAGTCGACTTTTGTCTGGAGCTCATCTCTGGTGCCATGTAGTTTTGATGATTATACCGTTAGACGTGTTCTTATGATGAAGTCGACTTTTGTCTGGAGCTCATCTCTGGTGCCATGTAGTTTTGATGATTATACCGTTAGATGCGTTCTTATGATGAAGTCTACTGTTGTCTGGAGCTCATCTCTGGTGCCATGTAGTTTTGATGATTATACCGTTAGATGCGTTCTTATGATGAAGTCAACTGTTGTCTGGAGCTCATCTCTGGTGCCATGAGGTTTTGAATGTAGTGTTGTGTTGTAGGGTTAACACTCCTTTGTAGTGAGGACATACAGGGGACAGTCTTGCAGTCTTATGATGAAGTCTACTGTTGTCTGGAACTCATCTCTGGTGCCATGTAGTTTTGATGATTATACCGTTAGACGGTTCTTATGATGAAGTCTACTGTTGTCTGGAGCTCATCTCTGGTGCCATGTAGTTTTGATGATTATACCGTTAGACGTGTTCTTATGATGAAGTCTACTGTTGTCTGGAGCTCATCTCTGGTGCCATGAGGTTTTGAATGTAGTGTTGTGTTGTAGGGTTAACACTCCTTTGTAGTGAGGACATACAGGGGACAGGCTTGCAGTCTTATGATGAAGTCTACTGTTGTCTGGAACTCATCTCTGGTACCATGTAGTTTTGATGATTATACCGTTAGACTCGTTCTTATGATGAAGTCTACTGTTGTCTGGAGCTCATCTCTGGTGCCATGTAGTTTTGATGATTATACTGTTAGACGTGTTCTTATGATGAAGTCTACTGTTGTCTGGAGCTCATCTCTGGTGCCATGTAGTTTTGATGATTATACTGTTAGACGTGTTCTTATGATGAAGTCTACTGTTGTCTGGAGCTCATCTCTGGTGCCATGTAGTTTTGATGATTATACTGTTAGACGTGTTCTTATGATGAAGTCTACTGTTGTCTGGAGCTCATCTCTGGTGCCATGTAGTTTTGATGATTATACTGTTAGACGTGTTCTTATGATGAAGTCTACTGTTGTCTGGAGCTCATCTCTGGTGCCATGTAGTTTTGATGATTATACTGTTAGACGTGTTCTTATGATGAAGTCGACTGTTGTCTGGAGCTCATCTCTGGTGCCATGTAGTTTTGATGATTATACTGTTAGACGTGTTCTTATGATGAAGTCTACTGTTGTCTGGAGCTCATCTCTGGTGCCATGTAGTTTTGATGATTATACCGTTAGACTCGTTCTTATGATGAAGTCTACTGTTGTCTGGAGCTCATCTCTGGTGCCATGTAGTTTTGATGATTATACTGTTAGACGTGTTCTTATGATGAAGTCTACTGTTGTCTGGAGCTCATCTCTGGTGCCATGTAGTTTTGATGATTATACTGTTAGACGTGTTCTTATGATGAAGTCGACTGTTGTCTGGAGCTCATCTCTAGTGCCATGAGGTTTTGAATGTAGTGTTGTGTTGTAGGGCCAGTATTCCTTTTAGGGAGGAGATACAGGAGACAGTCTTTTGTTCTGTATGATGAAGTCGACTGTTGTCTGGAGCTCATCTCTGGTGCAATATAGTTTTGAATGTAGTATTGTGTTGTAGGGCGAACACTCCTTTGTAGTAAGGACATACAGGGACATTCTTGCCTAGTTCGGATTGTTGAGTTAGATTTTTTCTTTTATGCTTACTTTCCATGTTTATTGAAGTTTTTTCGACTTATCATTTTTTTTTCAGTCTGAGAGGGTCACTCGTGTTAAAGGTACAGGGATCGCTCCCTCGTGGAGCCATCTGGATATTTGAGATCGAGTTCCTAGTCCTATCGGAGACGGACAATAAAACGTAGGTCCCTTGTTCATTTTGAGTTCGTAAAAGAACCCTTATCAGCTCAAAATCGAGAACAGCAGGCTGGAAAGCCGCTGCCCAGGAAAAATTCATTAGAAAAAGATTTAAAATAAAATGCGTACAAAAATATCGCCACCATCTTCAAAATTACATCGGGGACCCTCACCGGTGCTACGCAACTGAGATCTTTCTGTCTAAGAAAGAGATTGGAGCACACATGGTTGCTACCGAAGTGGAATGATGATGTCCCTTATCAATCAATCAATCAATCAATCAATCAACCAATCAATCAATCAACCAATCAATCAATCAATCAACCAATCAATCAATCAACCAATCAATCAATCAACCAATCAATCAATCAACCAATCAATCAATCAACCAATCAATCAATCAATCAACCAATCAATCAATCAATCAACCAATCAATCAATCAATCAATCAACCAATCAACCAATCAATCAATCAACCAATCAACCAATCAATCAATCAACCAATCAATCAATCAACCAATCAATCAATCAACCAATCAACCAATCAATCAATCAACCAATCAACCAATCAATCAATCAATCAACCAATCAATCAATCAATCAACCAATCAACCAATCAATCAATCAATCAACCAATCAACCAATCAATCAATCAACCAATCAATCAATCAACAAATCAATCAATCAACCAATCAACCAATCAATCAATCAATCAATCAATCAACCTCTGGGATGAAATTTGTTGATGCCCTATTATTTAGAGGCGTTAAGGGAGTATTCTGGAAACATTTGTCGTTGCTTTCATATTAATGTAGAAGATGTTTTATAATTTTGAAATATTATGACTTAAAAGAGTAGAAAAAGTTTAGTTTTCAAAAATATGTCACCACGTTTCCATGGAAACAATTAAAAATGGCCGCCAAACACAACATTTTTAATCCCTAAGGCTCTGAAAGTAATGAATATAAATGAATTCTGATTTCACCCATATTTTAGTCCTATTTACTGGGGATTCAGTAGTGTGGGGATCATGAAGCTATTTTTGTTGTTTTCATGTTAATGTAAAATTTGTATAACCATTTTGAAAGATTATGACTTAGAATAGCAGAAAAAAATTAGTTTAAAAATATGTCAAAGCGTTGCCATGGAAACAATACAAAATGGCCGCCAAAAACAAAATTTCAAATCCCTAAGGCTCTGAATCTAATGAATATAAATTAATTCTGTTTTCACTCTAATGTGCGCAGTTGTAATATCTAATATATTACACATGATTTTTAGGATATATTAAATATTACATTTTTATGAATTTTTGGGTAAATACACTCCACACTCCACAGCTTTTTTGACCAAATTTTGAGGAATTTTTACCCAAAATTTATAAAAATTAAAAATTTAATATATCCTAAAAATCATGTGTAATATATTAGATAATTACAACTGCGCACATTAGAGTGAAAACAGAATTCATTTATATTCATTAGATTCAGAGCCTTAGGGATTTGAAATTTTGTTTTTGGCGGCCATTTTGTATTGTTTCCATGGCAACGCTTTGACATTTTATTTTTTTACTAATATTTTTCTACTATTCTAAGTCATAATCTTTCAAAATGGTTATACAAATTTTACATTAACATGAAAACAACGAAAATAGCTTCATAATCCCCATACTACTGAATCCCCCCACTAAATAGGACTCACATTTGGGTACAGATCTTCTTCTTCTTCTTCTTTACGTTCGTTCATCTCGACCTATTTTATCATTCTTCTTGTGATATAAAGGGTGTTCAAGATAATTGCAGCCCCATTGACAATTCGAAACTTGCCAGGTACACATTGAGTTGTGTTTATTTACTATTTAAACCGGTTCTGACTAGCTCGTCCTTCGTCACATTTGTTCATCGCCCCTTCCCGCACTACAATTACACACCGTCACACAACCTTGACCTATACTACGTCATAACTGAACCTTCTCATTTCCATACACATATGCCAGATTAGCTCCATTCACGGGCTGCTTTTAAGTTGAACACCCTGTATAATTGATCTGTGACAAGAACGACAAATCCCTGTTGGTAGGCCTCTATTTGTGTCTGGTACCATACACCTGTAGGTCAGGGTTTCCGTTTTTCTTCTTCTTCTTCTTTTTCCAACGTTTTCAGACATCGATTTGTATACTTTTAAAGTAGTTACTGGTCAACTGGAGTCCATGTACATCTCCATATATCTTGTCTTGGACTGACATCGATTTGTATACTTTCAAAGTAGTTAGTGGTCAACTGGAGTCCATGTACATCTCCATATATCTTGTCTTGGACTGACATCGATTTGTATACTTTTAAAGTAGTTAGTGGTCAACTGGAGTCCATGTACATCTCCATATAGCTTGTCTTGGACTGACATCGATTTGTATACTTCTAAAGTAGTTAGTGGTCAACCGGAGTCCATGTACATCTCCATATAGCTTGTCTTGGACTGACATCGATTTGTATACTTCTAAAGTAGTTAGTGGTCAACCGGAGTCCAGGTACATCTCCATATAGCTTGTCTTGGACTGGTATGGGGTTTGGCCATGTGTTTTCTCTCTGTTCACTGTATGTTGGACATTCTTGCAGTTTTTCTCCTAAATTGGGTACATATAACACAGAATGATGAGAACCATTGCTCTTGACTGCTACATATTATATTACAAAAATGCCGATGGCACCATTTACCGTCTGCGATGCAAACCTGTTATGTCATTTTCTCTCCTTCCTTCATGCCTGGTGCAAATGAGCCTTAAATTTAGTCTGGGACAGACAAGAAAATAATGATGTTCTGATTTCATCATTAAAACTTCTAAAAACTAGATAAGCAGACAAGATATTATCACCGATCGATTTTTTTTATGTTGTGTGCTATGTATAAATTGTGAAATTTCCGAATCATGTCATTGAACTCTCCAGGTGGGAGAAACACCTAGAACAAGGGATGTCTTTTAAAATAATTCACAGAAAAAAAACTAATAAACATATCGTCATACAATTTGGCCACATGTTACACAAGACATTGATGTTGATGATAAACAATGTTGGTCTCTGTTTCTCAGTGGTTAAGCCCATTGTCTTGTGAGTCGAAGGTCGTGGGTTCAAATCCGGACCGTGCGGTTCAGTTTACGAGTGCAGTTTTTTTCCAGAGACTTCTAGGATTGTTGATGGAGCTACAGAGTTCATGCTTTGTGCAATACTCTCGGCAGGTGGCGTGCCATTGTTGCGGAGAAGGGCCGAGCCATTTGGGGTAAAATCTGGGGCAATGAAGTCAATCTTTCGGCTTTAAAACCTTTTTTTAAAACAACGTTTAGTGTATATATTGTAATTATTTATTTAAATTATATTTAATTTTCTTGAAAATATATTGTAAACACACCCCTTTTCCTCGTGCAATGGATTTCACAAATATAAGAAATGCAAAGAATGCCAAACTGACATATGATGTACATATCACCCATAGCTATAGCATGAACCTCCACTTTTTGTCTAGACTATATATATATAAGCAGATATACTGCTGTTCTAATTTGAAATTTTGTTTTAATTTGGAAGGGTTATATCACAGGGTGGCGTCTGTGGCTTAGGGAATAGTGACTCGGTCTATTAACACCGAAGTTCTGAGTTCGAATCACGCTGCGGACAGTCTGGTTGCAAATTGTTTCGCGTGGATTTTTACAAAAGAACGGTGGCACCACACGTTCAGAAAGCAATGGCAAAACTACTGAACGTAATAATGCCTAGAAAAATCACAAACAGCATTAAAAAGCTGGGGTTTATTTGCAAAGTCCTGTAAAGGATATGCAATTAACTTTTTATATTGCAAACGTCATATCCACAAAACCAATTGGGTTAGACATTTTTTGGAGGTTTACGCTATAATTATGGGTGAAATGTACATCGTATGCTGGTTTTGCATTTCTTATAATTAGTGAAAGCTGCTACCCGATGAAGGGGCGGGTGGGGTGGGGGTGGGGGAATTTAAATATATTTTCATAAAAATTAAATATTGTATAAATATATAATTACAGTAGATAGACTAAACTTTGTTTATCATCAAAAACAATGTCTTTTAGAACATGTGGCCAAATTGTATGACAATATGTGGCCAAATTGTATGACAATATGTGGCCAAATTGTATGACAATATGTGGCCAAATTGTATGACAATATGTGGCCAAATTGTATGACAATATGTGGCCAAATTGTATGACAATATGTGGCCAAATTGTATGACAATATGCTGTCAAATTGTATGACAATATATTTGTTAGTTGTTTTTTCTTTGTTAATTGTAATAAAAGGTAACCCCTGTTCTGGGTGAGTCTCCCTCGTTAATTTTTTTCGATCCAGAAGCACTTGAGCTTTTCAGCTCTTCGGCTCGGTGCCATGGACATCGTAACCTTCGCTTCGGTGGCACGAACACCGTAAATCTGGGAATCTGTGGCTTTTTCTGCCATCCCGAGGAATTGAACCCGCACACACAGAGGATAGTCACCGTAGTCCAACGCGCTACGAACACGCTGGGCAGACGGGCCTCCCTCGTTAATAAAACATATGACCCGCTAGCCCAGCGTGTTCGTAGCGCGTTGGACTGCCGGTGTCTAGCCCTCTGTGTGTGCGGGTTTAATTCCGTGGGCTGGCAGAAAAACCCAGGTTCCTCAGATTCACGGTGTTCGTGGCACCGAACCGAAGGGTTACAATGTCCATGGCACCGAACCGAAGGGTTACAATGTCCATGGCACCGAGCCGAAGAGCTGAAAGTGCTTCTGGATCGGAAAAAAATAATAATAAAAGATATGTTGCTCTATTGTTTTTGCACGCAAGGGACAGAAATGAGCATTCTATTCTTCTTCTTCTTCACCCGTAGCCCCTAGGAAAGATAGGTCTCCAAACAAGACTTTCCAAGCCCGTTTGTCCAAGGCCATCATTTTGAGATCTCTCCACTCTCTCCCCACTTTCTTGCAATCCGTCTCCAACTCCGTCTCCAACTCCCATCTCCAACTCCCATCTCCAACTCCCATCTCCAACTCCCATCTCCAACTCCCATCTCCAACTCCCATCTCCATGTGTTCCTGGTTCTTTCCTAACCTCTATTGCCCTGGGGTTTCATCAGGGGACCTGTCTGGTGATGCTGTCAGGAGGTCTCATCGGTGTGTGCCTTATTCATCTCCACCTTCCGCTTCTTATCTCGTGCTCTACCTACCATTGTCCCGCTCTATCCCACAGTTCCCTGTTTGTAGTCTTGTCATACCCTCGTAGATGGAATATCATGCACAGGCATCTATTGATGAATGTCTGCAACTTTTTGGTGTTCCCCTTAGAAGTTCTCCATATCTGCACTCCATACAGAAGGACAGCCTTGACACTTGAGTTGAATATATCATTATCTTAGTTTTATTCCTGATCATTCTTGAACTCCATATGTTCTTCAGAATGCTGATCTTGCCTTTTGTATTCTAACTTTAACATCTTCATCTGAGCCACCTTGAATGTTGATAACACTTCCATGATATGTAAATATATCCACCTTCTTTAAAGGTGATTCTCTCAGTATGATCGGGTCTCTGGAATTCGCATTTAACCTCGTGAAGGCTCGCCTTTCAGTTTCAGTTTGGAATATCTTCATTGCACTCCGGACATGTCCATAGGTGCTCCGATCTCCTTCGCAATATCTCCAACAGCGTCCAGCGACTGACCGTACCAGTTCTATTTTGATTGATGAGCCTACTCGTATACCTGTTGTACCGTTATTTTTTTTGCCACACCAATCTTCAAACCCAGTTCTCGCAATCTAGTAGTTGACATGGATTGGTTTAGATGAAGGTCTTCTCTGCGGCCACGCTCTATGAGGACGTTCACGATGTCAGCTCTGTCCATTGGCTGGCCCTCTGATATAGCGACTCGCCTTTATGGTGAGGGAACGCAGTCAAAAGGTATTCAGGTATCACGCAAAAATCAGTCAGAAGCGCAACACCAGGCGTTATGAATACCGCCTGACTTGACAGTGGACGTTCGCAGAAAAAGAAAGAAGTATTTAATCTCAGGATCTTTGTATTTCCCCTATGAATAGTAAGAACTAGTTGTTGTAAGATTGTTTCTAGGGACATTCCACTCATATCATCATCAAATAGATTTTCCTGATCAGAATGTTGCTACTCCAACAGTCCTTCGGATTTTCTTTCTCTCATAGGCCAGATTTTCCGACCGCTACGGCACTCAGGTCGACCCAGCCTCAACTGGGTACCAGACATGCTCTGGGAAAGTAAAGGCGGCCGGCGTGATACTGACCACATCACACATCGTGTGCCGACGGTCAATGAAAAATACAGGCCTAATACTGTATTGACCTATATACCACGAGGTATGAAAGGGTTCCTTTTACATAGGCAAGATTGCTCACATGTCTTGCTCACAGAGACCCAATATTGGTACTGTCTCAACCAAGACATATGCAACCAGCCAACACCTCCCCTTGCTGGGCATGCAGTCTCCCAGAGCTCTCAGAAGAAATACGGGGATTTGGCAAGAAAGGAACATAGACCTGGAGAGAAGGCTCATCGCAGAAAAACACATAAACGAAAACTACCCAATGGACTCATAGACACATGCATACACGGATGGCTCGGCTATAGATGCCACCCACAATGGAGGAGGGGGAGTTGTCCTTAGACTAAAAAACGGAGTATGTCCATGCTTCACACCCATACGTTGCCACTGGGAATATCCATGCTCTTAGTATTCTGATCTCTGTTTTCCTATCAGTTCCGTTCCATGTTGTTTTTAGTTGTTTAATTTTTTTGCAAAGCCATGTTTGTTCTTCTTTTAATTTCATTCATCCCATTTCCATTGCTATTTCCATTTTCTTCTTCTTTGCGTTTCCGGCCTAGAGTGATGAACCAATTTTAATCACGAATTTTACTGTGGTTTTAAGGACTCCGTTCCTCCGTACAGCTTTTCGCGAAGCTCTGTGTGTTGTGGCCATGTTAGTTAGTTTGTTCCTTTCGAGCCAAAGGCGGCACATAGGGCAGAGGTTTTAGATCTCCATGTGATACGGTTCTTTGGTAGCAGTTGGAGATCTTGTATGGTTTTACATCGCAATAGTTTACTTTCTTGTTGGATGGTTCTTCGAAGAGTGGTCTTTGGTCTTCCACGTTTTCTTTTCCCAACTGGTGACCACATAAGGACTGTGGCCATGACTCTTTCCTAATACCTGCTAACCGTTGACAGTCTTGCAGGACATGTTCTGCCGTCATGTCAGCTATTTTGCAGGGGCACAGGCTAGTTGTGCCAATTTTAAATTTATGAACATGTGGGCTCGGAGCTTGTTGTGTCCGGTACGGAGGCGAAGTATGGCAACTTGTTCACTGCGAGAGAGACTATAGTATCCGTCACTGTCTGTGTACTGAGGGTGATCTTTTGTCCATTTGCTTCTGTAGTACGAACCGATGGTTGATTTGGCGTCCTCATAACTGATCCCGAGATCAGTCTGAGGTAGTTTCTAGCCTGCTTTGGCTAGTTTGTCGACTGCTTCGTTTCCCCTAACGTTGCACTGTGACGGTATCCATTGAATGACGGTGCGTTTGAGTGAACTCGTTAGTTCAGCGTATTTCCATTTTATTTTCCACTGTTTAGAAATTATTGGTAATTGTTTCCATGTTCATCAAGCTTTTTTTTTTTCCCTTACAATTTCAGGAAAATTCCGATAACGATATCCGATCATGAAGTGCGCGTTTCCAGACTCGGTGCAACTACTATACAATTATATGCCATCGTTAAAATTTGAGCAATTATGTGTTTAGTTTTTAGTTTAGCTGTCAGATCATCATCCCTGCACGTCGAACCAATTAGTCCATAAGTGCTTCGATCTCCTCCTCTGTATGTCTCTCAGTTTAGTTTAATTGTCGGATCATGATTACTGCCCGTCGAACCTATTAGTTCGTAAGTGCTCCGATCTCCTCCTCAGTATTTCCCTCAGTATGTGGCAACTAGTGACACCGGTTCTTTGTTGGTTTACTATAATTCCTCTTGAAACTAATGGAGCAATGGCGGAATGCGGGAGGGCCATTCAGAGTCAGAACAGTTTGATTCTGAACACGACTTTGCTAGCGCATTTCCGACATGTTTGGTCGAGTATTTTCCGGTTTCGTTTGCCGAGCTACTGAGTTAGTGCTTGAGCAACGCTGTGAGCTATGAATGTTACATGGAATGCTTTTTGCTGTGTCAACCGTGCGTTTGTTGTGTGTATTCAGAAAATGGCGGACAGCGGTTATGACGAACAAGCTCAAACTGCCGTATGCATTTATATTGCGAGTGCAGAAAGCTGGATTTTGTCATGATTGATGTTCCCTTCGACAAGAATTGCAATTCAAGTGATAAACAGTTTTGTGTTGTTACATTAGCGACGGCCATATGCATTTTATGCGGAGCAGGTTGCTTTTTGTGGTGGAACGCGGCTGTTTCATTTTGGAATTAGTTCACACAGGAAACGTTTCACAGTTGTTAGCATTTCGTGTGATTTTCATTGGCACAGGAACGGAGCAATTATGGGGTGACCCGTTTCAGTGAAGTTGGAACCGTACTTATGAACTATGAACTATCCTTCCTCGGCTACCTGCATAGTGTTCTGTCTAGCTACACCATACTTGACTTGGTATTCTTGCAGTCTGGTTAGTGGTGTAGATTCACCACTATTACTTGAATCATGTCCATGTCCTATCTCCCTTTGGGAATGTATATCAGCCTGGTTCAGTGCTCGCCCGCTTTTTACAGCAGCCATACATGCAAGCCTGTCGGTGCGTTCATTCCTCTTTACACCTGCATGCCCTGGCACAAACAAATAACACATTTGTTTTAGCCTAGACCTCTTCAGCGACTCCATCCATTGTCTCCTAACCCATCCTGTTTCAATCTTCCTGAGAATCCTCAGTGAGACACTAAGAAAACATGCATGGATAAAAGTCTGTGGTTTCAGCCAGACCATCGCCGTGTCACTGCCGTGATTTCCATAGTGAGATTGCTTGTCTCATATGTATGTGAGTTATAAAAAAAGAGATCGGGTACTAGAGTTAAGGGAAGACCAAGAAAAGATGGATAGACAATATCAAGACCACACTACATAAACACGGATACAACACAACAAGGGCGACTCATCTAGCCCTAGAACGCAAATTAAAGCTCCCATCCCTACGCTTAACGGCAAAGTGGACAGCCAGCTACATCTTCCACCTGGGAATAGACAATAGATTGCTTGTAGTCATGGTACAACCACCATTGTCTTCACAACAGCCCATTTGACTTGAGCAGGGAAACCCATATCGAACTTTCTTCTTCTTCTGCTTCTTTGAACGTTCAACTTGTAAACCACTCTGTGTGATTTGTATGTGATCAGAGACTAAGAGCAATCGTACGTTGTGCCGCCAGTTATGCGCCAACAAGTGGCCAGCACATCCGATTTCTGCGCTGCTTTTTATTTACTAAGGAAGCATCCCTTGCGCCTACATTAGTCGCCTCTTTCGACATGCATTGTAAGTCGCAGTGGTACTATTCTTTGCTTCCCTTGCGGATCCCGGCACCACACGGTTGCCATGTCGAATCAACGAGCCATCTGTATAAATGTTTACATCATTCTCAGATTAGTTCTCAGAAATTAACGCCTGAACTTATGCCTCCACGACCATTGAGTTGTCTTGTCTGCATTCTTCATCAAGCTTGAGACCAGTGGCGGCTCGTGATCATTTTTGTTGGTGGGGCCAGACAGTGATTTTTGGAAAAATCATGGTTTCGATTAGGTTATATTTTAGTGTATAAAATAGTAAATACACGTTACACCTTTTTATTTGGTGGGGCCCGCCCCCACTGGCCCTTAAAGACGAGCCGCCCCTGCTTGAGACATACCAAAAATTAGACGCTGTTGTTAAAACTAGAGCAATTATATGTAAGGTATAAAAGAAATGAAGTGATTTCGTTTCTAACAACACAGTGAGAGATAAAACACACCAACAACCAATAACAAATATTATAAAGAAACGAAGGTGAAAATATTTAGATCATGTTCTTAGATCAGACGAACATACAGATACTAAATCAACAAGTCCTTATGTGGTCACCAGTTGGGAAAAGAAAACGTGGAAGACCAAAGACCACTCTTCGAAGAACAATCCAACAAGAAAGTAAACTATTGGGATGTAAAACCATACGAGATCTCCAACTGCTAGCAACGAACCGCATCACATGGAGAACTAAAACCTCTGCCCTATGTGCCGCCTTTGGCACGAAAGGAACAAACTAACTATCTATAAAAGAAAAGTTAATTGCAGATCCTTTACAAAATTTTGCGAATCTACCCCAGCTTTGTATCGCTGTTAGTGAATTTTCTAGGCATTATTACGTCCAGTAGTTTGCCATTGCTTTCTGAACGGGTGGTGTCATCGTCTTTTTGTAAAAATCCACGCAAAACAATTTGCAACCAAACTGTCGGCAGCGTGATACAAACTCAGAACGTCGGTGTTAATAGACCGAGTCACTATCCCATAAACCACATAAGCCAACTAGTGTAAGATATACAATTCAGAATCTACTCGGTTTGAGAATTAGACGACGTATCTATATATAGGTGGCGTCTGTGGCCTAGGGGTTAGTGACTAGGTCTATTAACCTCGACGTTCTAAGTTCGAATCACGCTGGGGACGGTTTGGTTGCAAATTGTTTCGCGTGGATTTTTACATAAAGGACGATAGCACCACCCGTTCAGAAAGCAATGGCAAACTACTGAACGTAATGATGCCTAGAAAATTCACAAACAGCGATACAAAGCTGGGGTTGATTCGCAAAGTCCTGTAAAGGATATGCAATTAACATTTTTTATCTATATATATAATTATAAGAATGAAAAGAATGTAATTGTATGTGTGTCTGTTCCCATTGTTTCAAGATATCTGGACATCCTACGGACTTCAAATTTGACCAGAGGGTAGCTTTCATAGATGGGAACATGTGAAAATTATAAAACCGGACTATTGATTCATCTCTATATCTAAATTCCAACTTTACGAAATGGGCATGAAAAGTTTAAAATCGAAAAGTTATATCCTTGTTTTCACGTGCCGGTCACATGTTACAACGATTATAAAGTCACATGTTACGCTAAATATATGATGTTAGTTATTCGTATTTCAGTACAATAATCGAATGGATTAGATGCTAGGCTGTCCTGCGGGAGACCTGTGTTCAATTCACGGGAAGGACAACATTTTTTTTTACAATTGTTTTTTTTAATTAAAAACACATAGTTTACATTCGATCAGTATATAATGTGAATAAATTAAATTTGTCAAATTGTTATTTGTCAACTTTCACAGGAATTCTATTGTAACAAGTTTTACTGGCAATAGGAATGAGGGACATTTTAATCTTATGTGGTCAACCTACAAAGTTTTCCCACCAATCATGGAGAGAAAACGTATTGTTATTAAAGCAGCCGATTTTGAGAGGACTGGGCATGTTTCTTTAATACGCTCAATCTCACACTGTTTGGTACTTTACAATTAGATTGAAACTTAATTCCCCGTGTGAAGAATGGCTACATCTGCTAGCTTGAGAATAAATGAAAACCGTGGGGAATAAATGGTAACAAAATATGTAGTTACGAAAACTATGGAACAAATTAAAAGTACTTTTCAACATGGTTGTCAGATTAAAATTTTGATTCTTTAGCCAGATAATACTGGAAGAAAGGGGGAAAAAAAGGCCAGACAAATTGTTAAAAAAAATTTTTTAAACAGTGGCATCAGGTGGAAGGTTCTAGATTCTGTTCATTACTGTCATCCTTGTTTTAATAAGTCAACTTTTCAGCATAAAACTTGTTAGATTTCAGTTCTTTTTTTTTGTTTTTTGTTATTATTGTATATATTTAAAAATAATTATGGAAGGTAGTAGGTCTGCTCTGATTCATATAACGATAACAGGAGAATTCATATGCGTTTTTGTTTGTGTTTTGTGTGTGTGTGGGTGTTCCATAATGGGCTTCTTCAGCCCTTCGTGTCTCGATATGTTTGTTAAGAGTTTTTAGGTTTATTTTTGTTATTTTGTGGTGTGATTTTTCGTGTTTTTTCTTGATTCTCTATGGGGTATTATTTTTATGTGATTTGTTGCCCTTTGTTGTGTAGTTTTTTTATGTGTTTTTGTATATTTTTTGTTTTTTTTGGGGGGTTTTTAATGGGTGATTTTATGTGCTTTTTGTTTAGTCATTTGTGTGTTTTATTGCCCTTTCAGTGGTTTGTTGCCCTTTTGTGTAGTTTGTTGCCTTTTTGTATAGTTAGTTCCCTTTTTGTATAGTTAGTTGCCTTTTTGTGTAGTTTATTGCCTTTGTGTATAGTTAGTTGCCTTTTTGTGTAGTTTGTTGCCTTTTTGTGTAGTTTGTTGCCTTTGTGTATAGTTAGTTGCCTTTTTGTGTAGTTTGTTGTCTTTTTGTGTAGTTAGTTGCCTTTTTGTGTAGTTTGATGCCTTTTTGTGTAGTTAGTTGCCTTTTTGTGTAGTTTGTTGTCTTTTTGTGTAGTTAGTTGTCTTTTTGTGTAGTTTGTTGCCTTTTTGTGTAGTTTGTTGCCTTTGTGTATAGTTAGTTGCCTTTTTGTGTAGTTTGTTGTCTTTTTGTGTAGTTAGTTGCCTTTTTGTGTAGTTTGTTGTCTTTTTGTGTAGTTAGTTGCCTTTTTGTGTAGTTTGATGCCTTTTTGTGTAGTTAGTTGTCTTTTTGTGTAGTTTGTTGCCTTTTTGTGTAGTTTGTTGCCTTTGTGTATAGTTAGTTGCCTTTTTGTGTAGTTTGTTGTCTTTTTGTGTAGTTAGTTGCCTTTTTGTGTAGTTTGTTGTCTTTTTGTGTAGTTAGTTGCCTTTTTGTGTAGTTTGATGCCTTTTTGTGTAGTTAGTTGCATTTTTGTGTAGTTTGTTGCCTTTTTGTGGTTTGTTGCCTGTTTGTGTGGTTTGTTGCCCTGTTGCCTGTTTTACTATTGTTTGTGTGTGTATTTTGTTTGTGTTTTTCAGCGCCCGCTATTCATTAAAGCGTAGTCATGGCGCCTAATAAGGTACATATGACTGATTTTTGCGTGACGGGATGCTTTCCTTATCATCGGTGTACCTCACCTTCTAGGCGAGCCTTACTCCGACTTCAGAAGTGCTTGTAATTTAGATTCTCAGGCAAAGGGTTAGGCTTTTTCTATAGTCCAACCAGGCCCACCTGCCCAGCGTGTTCGTAGCGCGTTGGGCTGCGGGTGACTAGCACTTTGTGAGTGCGGGTTCAATTCCGCGGGCTGGCAGAAAAGCCACAGGTACCCCAGATTCTTCACGGTGTTCGTGGTACAGAGCCGAAGGGTTACGATGTCCGTGGCACCGAGTCGAGGAGCTGTAAGCTCAAGTGCTTCTGGATTGGTAAAAATTATTTTTTTAAATTGTCCAACCAGGTACTGTGTGCATACCGTGAGCATGAGCGTTAGTACGTTAAAGCAAGTGCGCTGTAAGTGCCCCCACCACCACCCTCCCATCCTTCCCTGCAAAATTTCTTTTTAAAAAGCAGCGTTATGCGAATCTGGTTTTCTTCATTTTCACATAGTTTTTCTCCATTTCCACCTAGTTTTTCTCCATTTCCACCTAGTTTTTCTCCATTTCCACCTAGTTTTTCTCCCCTTTCCAACTAGTTTTTCTCCATTTCCACCTAGTTTTTCTCCATTTCCACCTAGTTTTCTCCATTTCCACCTAGTTTTTCTCCATTTCCACCTAGTTTTTCTCCATTTCCATCTAGTTTTTTCTCCATTTCCATCTAGTTTTTTTCTCCATTTCCATCTAGTTTTTTTCTCCATTTCCACCTAGTTTTTTCTAGATTTCCACCTAGTTTTTTTCTCCATTTCCACCTAGTTTTTTCTCCATTTCCACCTAGTTTTTTCTCCATTTCCACCTAGTTTTTTCTCCATTTCCACCTAGTTTTTTCTCCATTTCCACCTAGTTTTTTCTCCATTTCCATCTAGTTTTTTCTCCATTTCCATCTAGTTTTTTTCTCCATTTCCATCTAGTTTTTTCTCCATTTCCACCTAGTTTTTCTCCATTTCCATCTAGTTTTTCTCCATTTCCACCTAGTTTTTTCCATTTCCACCTAGTAGTTTTTTCTCCATTTCCATCTAGTTTTTTTCTCCATTTCCACATAGTTTTTTTCTCAATTTCCACCTAGTTTTTTCTCCATTTCCACCTATTTTCTCCATTTCCACCTATTTTCTCCATTTCCACCTATTTTCTCCATTTCCACCAATTTTCTCCATTTCCACCTAGTTAAAACAAAGAAAATATATATCATTACTTTCTGTAATACCGCTTTTTAGTGTGCTGTAGGACAGGTCGGAAGAGAGCATGAGAAATTTAATGGTCGCATGGCTAGTGCAGTCGCCGCGAAGGTGTTCAGGTTAGGGTTCTTCATTAAAACCCACAACATGGGTTTAAAAACTGCGAACAAAATAATCTATCACTGCTAAACGTGGAGGTGGAGGCTCTCTTGAATGACATCATCAATGATACAGATGTGGTTATTTACACCGATGGTTCAGTCATTCGCCAACAACGCTGTGCGTGGGCTTTTCAGCACGCTCAGGAGGACAAATAATAAGAGAGGCCAGTGGGGCCTACGCAACAACCACAAGTAGCTTGACAATGGAGGTTCGGGCGGTTACGGAGGCGGTGCACTTGTTGGCATCTCACAATTACTCTCGTGTTTTCATAGTGACTCCATGAGCATGATTCGTAAGGTCGAATCAGGTATGGTGAGACGCAACTGGGTGGAGGTATTGGTACAGACAATGATCAGAGAAATCACCTTTATTTTTGTCCCTGGTCACGCAGGAGTTAGGGGTAATGAACGAGCTGATAGATTGGCTGGCTTAGCTACAATATCAGAGGAAGCTGCAATGGATCGAATTGACATTCTTCACGCATTGAGAGAGTCCTTCCGAACAGAGGAGTTTCAGGGCTGTGAATCCGACTCGCTGACCAGATTAAAAGAGATGGGTGTCAATATTGGTGCAGCCCGAAAAGAACGACATACTAAATATGCAAAGAGATTGATTAATCAACATCGAACTGGCGTGTTGGGTCGCTGGACGCTGCTGGATTTGTTGAGGCGGAGATCGGAACACCTATGGACATGTCCGGAGTGCTATGATGATAGTTCTCATATAACTGATAACTGATAACCCACAACAGTAAAAAAAATCCTTGGCATTACTCCGTAGTGAACACGGGTCTCCGAACCGCGCTCTAATCAATTCGGTCAGATGCTTCTCAGTAGACTAACCAGCAAACTAATTTTTAAACAATCATTTTACTCCTCTACCAGAAAAATATTATGTCGACGCCTATGTATACTTTCCAATCGTTAAAAGAAATATATGTCTTGATCTTGTAAAGCGATGATGTTGTTTGCTAGAAATTGTATAACGGGTACCCATAATAACTCTGCCCTTGGATCTTAATATAACTTGACGTTAGGTCTCAATTTTTGATGTATTTGGAAATATATCACTTGCCCAGGGGAGTCTCCGAGTAATTTGACAGATAACGTCCTCTAGACGTTCCCTATATCGTTCTTGGACTTTTGTTATATCTAAATGAGCGACAGTGCGGTAGTTCTTACAGGTTTTTTTTAATCCTTCCTCTGCTATCTTCTTCTTCTTCAGACGCTCCGTATCGACTTGTTAACCACTCTGTGTGATATGTATGTGATTACTGCTAAGAGCGATTGTGCGTTGTGCCAGTTATGCGCCTATAATTAGACCAGCACATCTGATTTCTGCAATGCTTTTTATTTACTAGGGTAGCTTCACTAGGTCCCTCTACCTCAGTCGTCTCTTACGAATGGCGTGTAAGTCGCAGTGGTACTATTCTTTGCTCCCCTATGTTCCCCGGCAAGACACGATCGCTTCGTCTGCTGTGAATTCAGACGTAGTCATCGCCCTGAACATTGCAACTCTGATTGATTTTTGAGTGAAAGCTTGCTTTTCTTATCATCATTGTCCCTCGCCATTCTCTCTCTCTTGCGTTCCCGGCCTAGACTGATGGACCAACTTTTATCATGAATTTTACCGTTGTTTTCAGGGACTCTTTTCCTCCGTACAGCTTTTCGCGAAGCTCTGTGTTTTGGGGCCATGTTTTTTCTTATACCTGCTAACCGTTGACAGTCTTGCAGAACGTGTTCTGCCGTCATGTCCGCCTTTTTGCAGGGGCACAGGTTAGTTGTGCCAATCTTAAATTTGTGGAACATGTGGGCGCCGAGCTTGTGGCCGGTACGGAGGCGAAGTATGGCAACTTGTTCACTACGAGAGAGACCATAGTATCCGTCGCTGTTGGTATACTGAGGATGGTCTTTTGTCTATTTGTTTCTATAGTGCGAATCGATGGTTGTTCTGGCTTCCTCATAACTGATCTCGAGATCAGTCTGAGGTAGTCGCCCGCCTTCTTTGACTAGCTTGTCGGCTGCTTCGTTTCCCCTGACGTTACAGTGTGACGGTATCCACTGGATGACAGTGCGTTTGAGTGAACTCGTTAGTTCAGCGAGGGACGTTTTGAGCTAATTCATCTCAGTTTTGCCAACACTTTTGAGTGCCGTGATGACCGATAGAGCATCGGTGAATACAGCGAACTCTACGCCGGCTTCTTTCGCTCGCCTGTGTATTGCCAGGGATCCACAAACGTAGCAAAGAATAGTAACACTGCAACCTCCCAGTCATCGCGTTAGAGGCGACTGAGGTAGGGGACTAGAGGAGCTACCCTAGTAAATAAAAAGCTTCATAAAAATCGGATGCGCTGGCCTATTTGTAGACGCATAACTGGCACAACGTACAATCGATCTTAAGCTGAGATCACATACAAATGACACAGAGTGGTTAACGCAGCCGATATGAAGCGAAAGAAGAAGAAGAAGAATGATCATACTAAATGAGTCACTCAGAATACACGCATGAGTGTAGTTTTGTGACTCCAGCCAGAGTAGTGTCTTAGTCACCGCCAGTACCTCCATTGTCATGCTACTTGTCATACTAAATGAGTCACTCAGAATACACGCATGAGTGTAGTTTTGGCGACTCTAGCGAGAGTCGTGTCTCAGAAAAATAATGAACATTAAATGGCAGGATATGATCCCAAACACAGAGGTCCTAAAAAGAGCCGCTCTCCCTAGCATCTAAAGAATCTTGATGCAGTCCCAAACACGATGGGCAGAACATGTGGCTTGTTTGCCAGATTGCAGAACACCCATACGACTCTTTTATGATGAGCTGCATAGCGGTAAACGCTCACAGGGTGGTAAGAAAAGCGATTCAAAGATACACTCAAGAACTCGATGAAATCCTTTGTCATAGATGTCAACAACTGGGAGAATGTTGCTCAAGACAGATCAGCCTGGCGCACACTTCTTCGACACGGTTCTACGGCCTGCGAGGCAGGTAAAACAGCACGGATGGAACAAAAACGTCAAAATAAAAAGGCAGTAAAACTTCCCACAAGTGCAAGTATACCTTGCCCAAACTGTAGAAGAACATTCCAAGCCCACTTCGGGCTTACAAGTCATCTACGCACACACAGACAAACATAATGCGACCACATTCTCTTAGATAAATATTGTTATCATCATCACACGTGATGGACGAGCATCACTTCCATTGTCATGCTGTTTGTTGCCCACTCAAGACACGAGAGGAGACTTAACATCTTTCACCGTCGATGTCTCCACAAGATTATGAACATCAGGTGGTACGACAAGATAACCAACTCTGAAGTACTGCAACGTTCAAACCCGCCTTCCATCACGGACATGCTCAGCAGTAGACGACTAAGAAGGTTGGGGCATGTGAGAAGAATGGAAACTTGTCGCATACAAATGTTGTTCTGTGAACTTTCGGAGAGGAAGAGGCACCAGGGCAGACCACTACTCAGATATAAAGATGTCTGCAAAGCCTCAATTACAAACTTTTCTATAGGTTCCAGCACATGGGAACAACTAGCTGATGACAGAGTTGTGTGGAAAGCCAAATTGCGAAAGGGTGCAGAGTGTTTTGAGAAGAGACTTTTGTATGAGCTGAACGACAAGAGAGAAGAGCGAAAACTCAGAAGTTGTCACAGTAAAGCACTTGCCAATTGACCATCTGTAAAGACGAAAAAGGCCATATATATATATATATATATATATGCAGCACTGGCTTCAAACAACCAAAACTTTGGAACTTAATTCAAAATCATGGTGGTCGTGGAATGAACTGTTTGAAATCCTCTAGTTTGTATGTTTTAAATATATCGACTGTCCAAATATAGCTACAGTTACCGTTGACAATACTTTATCGTTGTTACTCATTGATTGGATCCCAAAATGCATTTCCTGAAGACATGCAACCAATCAAAAAACAAATGTGTTAACACGTGATGGGGAGCAGAAGACGGCTAAAAATAGACGAAGTGTATATAATAAGCGCGTGAGGAAGTTGAGACAGAACATGCGCACGGAAATTGTTATGTTTGCGCACGATACAAGAAGAAATAAATGCCAGAATATTATGATTGATAATGTATGGGTTGGGGTGTAGCATTGAAGGGGCTTGTGTGTAGCACGGTAGGGGCTTGCATGTAGTACTGTGGGGGTGGCTTGTGTGTAGCAATGTAAGGTGCTTGCGTGTAGTACTGTGGGGGTGGCTTTGTGTAGCAATGTAAGGCGCTTGTGTGTAGTACTGTGGGGGCTTGTGTGTAGCAATGTAAGGTGCTTGCATGTAGTACTGTGGGGGAGGGGGAGGGGGCTTGTGTGTGGCAATGTAAGGGGCTTGTGTGTAGCAATGTAAGGCGCTTGTGTGTAGTCCTGTAGGGGGCTTATGTGTAGCAATGTAAGGGGCTTGTATGTAGTCATGTATAGGGCTTGTGTGTAGAAATGTAAGGGGCTTGTGTGTACTCCTGTATAGAGCTTGTGTGTAGCAATGTAAGGGGCGTGTGTGTAGTACTGTATAAGGATTGTGTGTAGCAATGTAAGGGGCGTGTGTGTAGTATTGTATAGGGCTTGTGTGTAGCAATGTAAGGGACTTGTGTGTAGTACTGTATAGGGCTTGTGTATAGCAATGTAGAGGACTGGTGTGTAGCAATGTAGGGGGCTTGTGTGTAGTACTGTATAAGGATTGTGTGTAGCAATGTAAGGGGCGTGTGTGTAGTATTGTATAGGGCTTGTGTGTAGCAATGTAAGGGGATTGTGTGTACTCCTGTATAGGGCTTGTGTGTAGCAATGTAAGGGACTGGTGTGTAGCAATGTAGGGGGCTTGTGTGTAGTACTGTAGGGGGCTTGTGCATAGCATCGTAGTCTATATGTAGTATGCTGTGAAATTCGTCACTCCTGTTGTATCGTTTGCTTGATAAATTCCTGTTCATCCAAACGTTGCTATGCTAACACACCATAACTCAGACAGACCTGTAAATTCACTGCCATGTCCTCAAGTCGAAGGGCAAGCACTTAGATGACCGCTAGATAGGAACATTAAAAGTAAAGTAAATTAAAGAACCCAAATATCTCACTGACAGCTAAACTTACTTTCTTTTCTTTTGTCCTTCTCTGCTTTTTTGCCGCTAGGAGTAGCAGGTTTAACTGATGATCGGTTTCCGAGATAATGCACGCTCGGTCGCTTGATATGTTGTGGTATTGTGGAGTTTTAAGATGTCTGTAATTCCATCAACCCATCTTTTTCTTGGTCTGCCCTTTCATCTTGATGATTCAATTTTCAGGTTGTACGCTCTTGCAACTGGTGTATTAGGGTTCATTCTCACCAAGTGGCCAAACCATTTGAGTCTCTGTTTTTCAATGAATCTAATAGCAGGTGTTGTTCCGACTGTTCTTCTAATTTCCTCATTTCTTATATGGTCTCTTCTTGTTTTATTTACTGCTTTCCTCAAGCATCTCATTTCACAGGGGGGTAATTTTCATTTCTTGTTCTTTTGTCAGTGCCCAACTAAACAGCGAAACCAGACAGCTAGACAGCAGATGCTAAACAGCATTTTCATGCCTACTCTGTCGTTACCGTCTGTAATACCGCTTTTAGGGCGGTGTAGGACAGGTGGGACCAGAAACACCTGGAGACGGGAGTTACAGATGGAACGCAAAAAAATGGGGAGAGAGTAGCCAGATCTGGAAAAGATAGCCTTGGATAGGTGGGCTTGGAAGGCCTTGGTTGCGGACCTATGCTTCCCTAGGGGCGAAGGGTGAAGAAGAAGAAGAAGAAGAAGAAGGACAGGTGGGACATGAGCCTGTGGAATTTAATGGTCGCAGGGCTAGTACAATCGCCACGAAACTGTTCAGATTAAGATCTTTTCTTCATGCCGTCGACAGAAAAAAACTCTTTGCCTTATCGGGGAATGAACCCCTGTCTCCCGTTTACAAGCCGAGACTTATTTCATTCAGCCAGACGCTCCACTTCTACTCTGTGTTATCAGAGCCAAGCATGGACAATGAGCAAAGCGCAGTCGCAAAAATAACTACATGTGAAATGTGATGCCTATGAAAAGTTACCAACAACAGAAAAGACAGAGTCACCAACATCAGCATAAGAAAGAAAGTTGGGGCAGAACCTTGTTTGAATTACATTGAGAAACAAAGTCACCAACATCAGCATAAGAAGAAAGTTGGGACAGAACCTTGCTTGAATTACATTGAGAAACAAAGTCACCAACATCAGCATAAGAAAGTTGGGACAGAACCTTGTTTGAATTACATTGAGAAACAAAGTCACCAACATCAGCATAAGAAAGAAAGTTGGCACAGAACCTTGCTTGAATTACATTGAGAAACAAAGTCACCAACATCAGCATAAGAAAGAAAGTTGGCACAGAACCTTGCTTGCATTACATTGAGAAACAAAGTCACCAACATCAGCATAAGAAAGAAAGTTGGGACAGAATCTTGCTTGAATTACATTGAGAAACAAAGTCACCAACATCAGCATAAGAAAGAAAGTTGGCACAGAACCTTGCTTGCATTACATTGAGAAACAAAGTCACCAACATCAGCATAAGAAAGAAAGTTGGGACAGAACCTTGCTTGAATTACATTGAGAAACAAACAATGAAGTGGTCTGGCCACTTAATAAAAATGCATCCAACTCAACAGTGTGCATAGTCTTCTATAACAGAACATCAGGAAAGAAGGCGAGAGGAAGATCACAAAAAAGATGGTTAGATGGCGTAGCAGAATCCTTTCAAAGAGCAAAAATAACAATCACACAAGCCACCAGAACAGCGCAAGACAAAAACAGAAAACTACGACACTGGGCAACAACCGGGTAACAGTGTGACGACACTGGGAAACAACCCGGTAGCAGTGTGACGACACTGGACAACAACTCGTTACCAGTGTGACGACACTGAGCAACAACCCGGTACTAGTGTAACGACGCTGGAACAACCCGGTACCAGTGTGACAACACTGAGCAACAACCCGGTACCAGTGTGACGACACTGGGCAACAACCCGGTAGCAGTGTGACGACATTGAGCAACAACCGGGTAACAGTGTGACGACATTGAGCAACAACCGGGTAACAGTGTGACGACATTGAGCAACAACCGGGTAACAGTGTGACGACACTGGGAAACAACCCGGTAGCAGTGTGACGACACTGGACAACAACTCGTTACCAGTGTGACGACACTGAGCAACAACCCGGTACTAGTGTAACGACGCTGGAACAACCCGGTACCAGTGTGACGACACTGAGCAACAACCCGGTACCAGTGTGACGACACTGGGCAACAACCCGGTAGCAGTGTGACGACATTGAGCAACAACCGGGTAACAGTGTGACGACATTGAGCAACAACCGGGTAACAGTGTGACGACATTGAGCAACAACCGGGTAACAGTGTGACGACATTGAGCAACAACCGGGTAACAGTGTGACGACAAAAGTAGAAAAACAAGAAGAACATGTGTTTTATATATTTAATTCGTGGCTATCAGGCAAACGGTGATTGACATCAAAGCCAGCAAATGACCAGTAATATCGAATCCCTGGGAATATTCAAGAGTGATTGCAGGTCATGTGGAGCGTGGTCATTTAATAAAGCAGTAGAAAAACATATAAGTGCTTTTGAATATAGTGTTACAGAAGAGTCCTCCGTATATCATGGACAGAGAAGAGAACAAATAGATCTATCCAGTAAGAACTCAAACTAAGAACCAAGAAGTTAAAACGGGGTCTCTGTGGCTAAGTGGTTAAGCCCTTTGCCTTGTGAGTCGAAGGTCGTTGGTTCGAATCCGGACCGCGCCATTCTGTTCACGAGCGCAGTTTTTTCCAGAGAACCCTAGGATTGTTGCTGGAGCTACGGAGTTCGTGCTTTGTGCAATACTATCGGCAGGTGGTGTGCCATTTCTGCGGAGAGGGACCGAGCCGTATGGGTTAAAACCTGGTGCAATGAAGTCAATCCTTCGGGTTTTAACCCTTTTTTAAAGAGGTTAAAAAAGATAATGACGCTGGATAGGACACGCATTGCGAAAATCTGAGGGGAATATAACAAGTAGGGTCATTGCCCGGAACCTGCAGGGACGGCGAAAGAAGGGTTGGACCAAGAAATACATGGAGAATAGATTTGGAGGCAAAGATCAACACTATATAGAAGAGCTGGAGAGAGCTGCAGGAGATAGCTAGAGATAGGAAGACTTGGCATGAGTTGGTTGAGGGTCTATGCCCCAATCCGGGTTAAAAGGCAGAGAGAGAGAGAGAGAGAGAGAGAGAGAGAGAGAGAGAGAGAGAGAGAGAGAGAGAGAGAAAGAACTCAAAATCAAAGAAAACTGGCAAACGTTAAAATAAGAAAGAGAAAATTGAAATATTTTCGACATATAAATAGACACGAAGGGCTGGACAAGACCATCATAGAAAGAAGGCATACCGGCAAAAAGGAGAAGAGAAGGACCACGGAGAAGATGGATTCAGGATGCAACTGATGGTTTGAACATGACAGCTGCAGAAGCGGGACATCTGGCCTATGAGAGAGAGACATTCTGAAGGACTGTTGGGGTGGCAAAGTTCTGCTCAGGACAAGCTGTTTGATGATGATGATGACAATGATGATGGTGATGATGATGATGATGATAATGATGATGATGATGATGATGATGGTGATGATGATGATGATGATGGTGATGATGATGATGATGGTGATGATGATGATGATGGTGATGATGATAATGATGGTGATGATGATGATGATGATGATGGTGATGATGATGATGATGATAATGATGATGATGATGGTGATGATGATGACAGACAGGAGCGTCAGTAAATATACATAAATTATTGGACACTCTGACTTCAAATGCGCGCTAATGATTCGTGTTTTCTGATTTGATTATTCCGTAGGGACTGGTCATCTGACCTTTGAAGATGTCCAATAACTGTAAACAGGGACTGTGATAACAGAATGAAGTTCTAGAAAATGGAATGTTTTTTATAGAGTTTACAAGAACTGTCTTCATCGAATTTGGAACAGTCACGAGACGCTAAAACTGGATAAACTAATGAAATCTCATTGGATTGTGTCTGCGTCACGTAATTTATAGACTGGGCAATATGGTCTATGTTTTTTATGCTTGCGTGATCGACCTGGCCTGGTTAACACAGTCAAGTCTCTGATAATATTATTTGTCTGATTTGATTTCCTTTCTATGTTGCGTTCTGAAGGTAGCTTGGATTAGGGGCGTAGGTTTGTTTTCTAAAGGGACTCACGCCGAAGGATTGACATCATTGCAGCAGGTTTTACCCATTCTGGCTCGGTCCCTTCTCGTAGAAATGGCATGATCCCCGTCGAGAGAATTTCATAAACACGAACTCTGTAGCTCCAGCAACAGTCCACGGCATCTTATAAAAAAATTGCACATGTTACTTGGTCCGGATTTAAACTAAAAACTTTCAGAATAACAAAATAAATGGATGGGCCACATACGCAGATTACCAACAGACAGTGCGCCACAAATAGCAATATTAATTCGGTACAGTGGATACAAAGCAAAAGGCCGGCCACGCAAAAGAATGGACCTCACAGATAACAGAGTCGACGAAAGACACTGTTTATGAATGCACACAAAACACCGTTATAGAAATCTCTGATTATCCTGAACCCTTGAGACAAATCAGGAATGGAGAAAAGAAAGAAAGACATGGCGCAAAGAGAGGCTCGCTCCACAAGGCGCAAAGAGAGGCTCGCTCTACAAGGCGCATAGAGAGACTCTCTCTACAAGGCGCATATAAAGGCACGCTCCACAAGGCGCATGTAGTGGCACGCTCCACAAGGCGCATATAGAGGCACGCTCCATAAGGCGCATAGAGAGACTCTCTCTACAAGGCGCATATAAAAGCACGCTCCACAAGGTGCATAGAGAAGCACTCTCAACAATGCGCGTAGAGAGGCTCGCTCCACAAGGTGCATAGACTCTCTCTACAAGGAGCATATAAAGGCACGCTCCACAAGGCGCATATAGAGGCACGCTCCACAAGGCGCATAAAAGACTCTCTCTACAAGGCGCATATAAAGGCACGCTCCACAAGGTGCATAGAGAAGCACTCTCAACAATGCGCGTAGAGAGGCTCGCTCCACAAGGTGCATAGAGAAACTCGCTCCCCAAGTCGCATAGAGAGACTCGCTCCACAAGGCTCATAGAGCGGCTTGCTCCAGATGTCTCCTTTTTCGACCTGACGCTGAAAGACAAAACAGGATTAGAGAACAGATAGATAGAACCTTCAAGGATCGCCTGTCCAGTGTGTTCGTAGCGCCTTGGATGATGGGTGAGAAACTCCTGTGAGTGCGGGTTCAATTACGCGGGCTGGCAGAAAAGCCACAGGTTCTCCACATTTACGGTGTTCGTGGCACCGAACCGAAGGGTTACGATGTTCATGACTTGCAACTCTTGAAACATTGATTGCAGTAACTGTACTGTTCGCCCGTGTGATGACAGGACCCGCAAGGTAAGCAAAGAATAGTACCACTGCAACCTACAAGGCATGTCATAAGAGGCAACGGATGTAGGACCTAGGGAAGCTACTCTAGTAAATAAAAAGCATAGCAGTAATAGGATGTGCTGGCTTATTTTAGGCGCATAGTTGGCACAACGTACAATTAATCGCTCTTAGGCTCAGATCACATACAAATCACAAAGAGTGGTTAACAAGTGGTCGATATGGAGCTTTTTGTAGAAGAAGATAATGATTAAGGTGACTTGCAGCTGTTGAAACATTGATTGCAGTAATTATACAATTCTCAGATTTTTATCCCACCTTGTACTAAGATGCTCGCCCATCACGGGGATGATGACCACACAAATTTTCATCCAAGAGAATGTAGTTGCGTTATGTTTGTCTGTGTGTGCGTAGATGACCAGTGAGCCCGATGCGGGCTTGAAATGTTCTTGTACAGTGTGGGCAAGGTGCACTTGTGAGGGAGATTTACTACCTTTCTATTTGTTTGATGGATGGATCAAATGGTGACTTGCGATATGATTTGGTTTAAAGTGAGAAAGAGTTGCGTAGTTCGTCGATCTCACTCTCTCGCCCAATTCCTTCTGTGTCCAGTGGCAGGACAAAGTCGAGACGGCTGGAAAAGGATCTGGGTGCAGCAGATGACCAGAGCATTCTACGTGCCTGGCCGTGCTCACTACGCTCCGCAAAGCGTTGCTGGTAGACGCCTTTTTGTCCGTTGAACAAGAGTATGGTTTCTTCCGCACAATCTGCCGAGTCTAGTCTTCGGAGGCAGGGTTGGCATACCCGGATTCACCGATTGGTTTAGTACCGAATCGGTTACCCGCGCCTGGTTTAGCCGGCCTGTCACAGTCGTTGCCCGGGAGGGGCGCTGTCGCATAGCAGGATACGCCCCTGATAAAGCTCTTCTCTTTTTTCTCTTCCAGCATTTACTACTTTATAGAAATGTTGGAAGCGGAGGAAAGGGAATTTAGTGATCTTGTGTGTTCTTGTTCTAAGGCCAAAATTGGCACACAAGTAGGTAACTCTCATTGACATCAATTGAACTACCAGAAATGAAGCAGCTTCAATACTTTTTTTTGGGGTCATTTATGTTAACCCATATCCCAATTTAAAAAAAAATAAAAAAATATTTCACATAAATAAGCATAACTTTTTAATGTTAGCTCTAATCCAAAAGTTGGTAGTTCACAATAAGTATAACACACTGTCCTATATATATACCTAGTTTCATTAAGCTATCTATAATAGTGTTTGATAAATCAGCATAAGAAAGAAAGTTGGCCCAAAACCGTGCTTGAATTACATAGATAAACAGATAAACAAAGAATGAAGTGGTTTGGCCACTTAATAAGAATGCATCCAAACTCCACAGTATACAGAGTCTTCTACAACAGAAAATCGGGAAAGAAGGCAAGAGGAAGACCACGGAAAAGATGGTTAGATGGCATAGCAGAATCCTGTGAAAGAGGAAAGATAACAATCACACAAGCCACCAGAACAGCGCAAGACAAAAACAGAAAACCACGACACTGGGCAACAATCCGGTAGCAGTGTGACGACAAAAGAAGAAAAGAAGAAGAAGAAGAAGAAGAAGATAACACTTGACATGATGATGAATGCTAATTTGACCATTTTCCACACAAAATATCATGTTTTCAGCAAATTTTATCAAAACTACTGTAAATTTACCTCTAAAACTTAATTTTTCTGAAATCTCTAACCATTACGTACATACTGAAAACATTGTTTCCATCATATATAGTCAAATTCAATATACCAGTATAACCTGTCCTTAAGGCTGTTCTTGACGCCGTCGTTCTATCTTTTGCGTGATCTTCCTCTTCCTTTGTACTCGTTATACTTTTTCTGTGTGGCTCTATGTGGTAGACCAGCGTCTCTCAAACTGGGATCCGTGAGGTACTCACAGCGGGTCCTCAAAGCGCTTGAAGAAATAAGATAATCTTTGACGTTTCAAACAGAAAAATATTTTTTTATAAATAATTATAAAAATAGTGGTTAACTAGTTTCGTTGCGAAATCAAAGGACCCAGAACAGACCGGAGTCTAAATGTATGACAGGACAAAATGAAAGATCATTTGAAGTTTCCTGCAGTCTGAGAACATTGTTTACTATTGTAACACACAGATAATTCATTCCTGTCTATTTTCATATATATATATATATATACAGGGCGGCTCGTCATTAAGGGTCAGTGGGCTAGCCCCACCGATAATCGAAAGGGAATAACTTCCCGGAATAGACAAATAATAGTAAATACTCCAAAACCATGATTTTTCCGAAAATTTGTGTCTGGCCCCACCAAGAAAAATAACAACGAGCCGCCACTGCATATATATATATATATATATATATATATATATAAACTATTGGGGATCTGCGGCAGCCAAATGTATTTAAAAAGGAATGCAAAGTTTGGGAACCACTACGGTAGACGATACCAGGGTATTCTTGAAATGTGTCCAAACCATTTAATCTGTTGTTCATTTATGGATTGCATGACTGGCGTAAGTATATAATAATCGAAAAATCTGAAAACTTTCAAACCGAACCCTTCTCTCTATTCTCTGTCTTCTTAAACCGAACCCTTCTCTCTATTCTATATCTTCTTACAGTTGAAAGAAAAAACACTAGACCAACTTTTGTCACGACTGGCAAATATAAATTTGCTTCAAAATTGATTAATTTTTGTTATTCAGATGTTGAGATATGACGCTCACACAAAACTGTAGGCTTTTGAAGATCAATCAAGTGCCGTGCCTGCCGGCGTAGGCGATCATGTCTCTCCACAACTCTCTTTGCTTGGTGCGTGTAATCAGTTCTGACGTCGATCTTTTGTCGAACCATGATGTCAGGCCATCAACATCTTCCCCCTCTCTCTTCCACGATCTCACCTTCCCTGAATTTACCTGTAGTCACCAAATGTTCTAAACCTTCTCTTCGCATTATATGCCCGAAGAACCTTGATTTTCAGATTCTTATTCTTTTGATAAGGTTTCTTTGTGTGCAGACCTGATTTAAAACCTGATTTCTTTTCTTCGATTTCCATGGAATTTTCAGCATTCATCTGTAAAACCACATCTCTGTGGCTTCCAATAATGTTATTGATTGTTTGTTCATTGTCCATGATTCGCTGCCATACACAAAGGGTTTAAAGAGTTTTTAATCCGAAGGATTGACTTCATTGCACCGGGTTTTACCCCTTATGGCTCGGTCCCTCTCCGCAGAAATGACACGCCACCTGCCGAGAGTATTGCACAAAGCACAAACTCCGTAGCTCCAGCAACAATCCTAGGGTCTCTGGAAAAAACGTGCACTCGTGAACAGAACGGCGCGGTCCAGATTCAAACCACTCAGCCACAGAGACCCCCAAAACATAAGTATTGGTTCAATATAGCACTGGAGTACTCGTTTTCGCAATGTCATTGGTAATTTTTTTTTTTCTTTTCTTTCGTCCGCTTTCAACTCAGACGAAGTTTCATCTCTGAAACTGATTTTTGCGTGAAAATCCGTTTTCCAATTTCTTACAATGGCAGCAGCGTGCACATTGTAAATTACTTTACACTGGCAGCCGTGTGCTCAATGTACTCGTAATTAGTATTCCCTCGCCATACAGGCAGATTTTCTCCGACTTCAGAGGTACTCACGTTATCGTCCTGAGTAAGACCAGGGACTCGAACAAATGCCGGACAGTAGGTTCGAACCCGAGCTATGAGGCGTCTCACTGCTAGCAGGCCGAGCTACTATCAACTACTCTAGGCAGTCCCCCGTCATTGGTAGTGAGTTCACGCATAATGTGTTTTTATTTTCATAAAGCTGCTTTCGCTTGAGCTATTCTACTCCTAATCTCTGTTGTACGTCTTCCACCTGATGTTAGGAATGTTCCCAGCAGGTGTTTGAATCGATGGACTTGTTTCAGTTGTTTTGAAGTCACGGTTAGCTAAATATTGAAAGTTTGTTCAAATTCTACTTTATAGTTTTAGTCAATATTTTTCTGTGTGATCTCTGTACTTGATAGGTATTTCTGATGTAGAAGATCATTAATGTCTTTGCATGCAATTGCTACAGAAGAGTACTTAGAATATCATAGACAGCAGTGGCGGCTAGTGATCGTTTTTGTTGGTCGGGCCAGACACAAATCTTCGGGAAAATCATGGCATTGGGATGGGTTATATATTAATTTATTAAATAATAAATATACGTTACATATTATTTTTGGTGGGGCCCGGCCCCGCTGTCCCTAAATGACGAGCCGCCACTGATATACAGAGAGAAGAACAAATGCTTTTGTTATGCAACAGCTTGATATTAGAGAGAGATGGCTATTAAAGAGCATAACATCAAGGAAAATTAAATATTTCGGACACATCAAACGATATGAGTGCCTAGAGAAGATAATTTTGGAGTGAATATGACTGGAAGAAGAATGTGAGGTAGACCTAGAAGACGATGGGTGCAAGATGCCATTGACCATCTGATAATAACTGCTGCTGACGCCGGTCAACTTGCACAGAACAGAGAGTTTTTCAGGACTGCTGTCATGGGAGCCTAGTTCTGGAAGGGACAAGCTACTTGATGATGATGATGAAGCATTTTACCGCCACTAATCCCATCCTTTGCTTTTACAGGAAACAAAGTGCCAATTACAATTGTCAGGTGGCGAACTCGCATCCCCTACCATTAGTCAAATGCGCCCCAGTATACAAAGAGTCTGGGAGGCGCTTCTGTAGACTTCTTTAGATTGCTGTTCAGTCCGTGTTGTGCCGCGGCCCACAGGGGAGCAAAGAATAGTAACAATATAGATGAGACTGCAGTAAAACTATTTGATTGGCAAAACACGTAATCACAAAATACTGTAGTTTTACAAATTATAAAAACAATGACAAAATACAGCAACGTTTTGACCAACAAGGTCTTTATCAAGCCTTTATGTTCCTCAGATGATCGCAGTCGATTTGCTCTGGAGAATCGGTTGATTTCGTTGTATGGTACCTTGCGACCACGTGGGCTCAACGTGGGCTCAACGTATTACATTCCTATGCTTCTTAGTACTTTCTCTTCTCATGCCTTGTAATCTATATGTGCAAATGTTGCATGTATTCAAGTTATATATTTACTTGATTTTTATTGTTTCTCTTCTTTTCTATTTCTAGTTTTTATTTGTCTTTTTATGTTACATTTATTTCGTTATTCGTTTTTATTCCCATATTTTCATTAGAAACGTTTGAATGTCTCAGTATGTAGTCGTCCATATGTTTTTGTTTGTTTAAATTCGTCACTCCTGTTGTTCGTATGCTTGATAAAGGCCTTGTTGGTCGAAACGTTGCTGTATTTTGTCATTGTTTTTGTAATTTGTAAAACTACAGTACTTTGTGATTACCTGTTTTGCCAAAGAATAGTACCATTGTCGCCCGAGTGGTTACCGGGGCCCAAATTTGGGGTGTAAAAATAGAACCACTGTTACCTGCCACGCATGTCGTAAGAGTCGACTAAGGAGGTTTGGCTGAAATCGGATCCACGTGTCCTAAACGTGTAGAAGTCTATGCGTTTAGGGGTCTACCAAACCAATGTGCAACGTAAACACGTTCTTGGCAAAGATCAAACATATCACAAAGAGTGATTAAAATTAGTCGTAAAGAACGAACGCAAAGAAGAAAAAGAAGTACCACTGTGACCTACATGGCATGTCATGAGATGCGACTATGTAGAACCTGGCGAATAAAATTACCCTAGTAAATAAAAAGCATCGCAGAAATCGGATGTGCTGACCTACTTATAGGTACACGACCGGCACAACGTAATATCGATATTAGGCTCAGATCACATACAAATCACACAGAGTGGTTAACAAGTGATTGATGTGGAGCGTTCGGAGACGAAGATTGATGTTCTAGTGCTCTGATGCTCTACTGTGGCAGCTTCCTTTCTTTACGTTCTTTGTTTCTGTTTTGTCCTTCAACATACAGTGTATGAGATACAGTGTATGAGATACAGTGTATGAGATACAGTGTATGAGATACAGTGTATGAGATACAGTGTATGAGATACAGTGTATGAGATACAGTGTATGAGATACAGTGTATGAGATACAGTGTATGAGATACAGTGTATGAGATACAGTGTATGAGATACAGTGTATGAGATACAGTGTATGAGATACAGTGTATGAGATACAGTGTATGAGATACAGTGTATGAGATACAGTGTATGAGATACAGTGTATGAGATACAGTGTATGAGTACTTGGCATCTTTGTTCTGTGCAAGTTGGCCAAGCGTCAACACCCTGTTGCAGAAGGCCCAAATGATATGGGTTGGTTACGTTGCTCGAATGCCTGATAAACGCATCCCAAAACAATTGATGTATGGCGAACTTGAAGGGGCAGACGTTTAGCTGGTGGACAGAAAACGCTTTAAAGACACTCTTAAAGTGTCTCTGAAATGCTCGATATAGACAATACGTGCTGGGAATCCTTGCGCAAGATCGCCAAATGTGGCGCTGTAACAACAAAAGAGGAACCGAATAGCTGAGAATCACCGTATTGTTGAGGCACAGAGAAAACGAGCAGCGCGAAAAGACAGAACACACAACACGCACATGTCTAACCTTGATCATGTATGCCCCACCTATGGTCGGGGATTCTGTTCTAGGATTGACTCTACAGTCACCTCCGCACACACCAGAGAGGTGCAACAGCACACGTCTGAGATTGTTATCATTGCTTGCGATGGACGGCTATTAGTATGAGAATGATACTGTCAAATTCCGTCGAGATCGCTTCGTACACGATATTTCCTAGAATTTCTGCGTTCAATCGTTTACGTGAACAACCTTTGACATTGAATCAATTGCATCTGAATCTGCCCCCATTTATTGCCGGTGTCCTCAATAGGAGCAAAGAATAGTAACACTGTGACCAACAAGACATGTGTGAAAATAACAACAAAATCTTCTTCTTCTTCTTTTGTCGTCACACTGCTACCGGGTTGTTGCCCAGTGTCGTGGTTTTCTGTTTTTGTCTTGCGTTGTTCTGGTGGCTTGGGTGATTGTTATTTTTGCTCTTTCACAGGATTCTGCTATGCCATCTAACCATCTTTTTCGTGGTACAAGAAAATAAACATTAAAAAAACTACATATTTTCTGTGCAGTCATCATTATTTCCTGCCGTAATCGTCATCAATTCCTGCACTGAAATATCAGATCAAAATGTCGTGCACGCTTGTATATCCAAAATAATTGCAAGCAACAAAGAGAGAATTGTTATGGGAAATTGACCGAAAGCAATGCCTAACAGGAAAATAATGAAACAATTCAGAATATCAAACAAGAAAATTGGAAATTACCACGTAAGCAAAACGAACAGAAGAAATCTTCTCGAATGTCAGGAGAATAAGAAAGATCATTTGAAAACTGAAGCAGAATATATGTTAGGAGATGTAATATGGGAAAGGAAATTGGTTATTGGTTACTAAACTGACGTCATTGCACTCCAGGCAGATCCATAGGTGCTCAGTCTACCCCAACATATATCGAAGAGTATACATACTGATGGTTCCCGTGGCTTGCTGATTAAACACACCTCTCACCCTGCCTCTCAGGCATCAATTTCTACTTGAACAACGGGTAACTCCAAACTGCTTAAATCGCTTGATCGATTCAACATCGATTTTAATGTCCTCATCCAACAGAGATTCGCGAAGAGACCGAAGAATATCCCCCTTATCCATCTTCAACTCTCTAACAATCGATGCTGTTGAAGCAAGCCTGTCCGCTCTCTCATTACCTTAAACCGCATGCCCAGGACAGTATATCCACGTAAGCCTCTGGAGGTTAGAGGGAAGGAAAAATATACCCAAAAAAAATGACCTAGAAGGCATGCCGTAAGAAGCGACTGAGTTTGGGCACAGTCAACTCTAGATAACTAGGCAAGAAAACTGACTGGGGAATCCCTGACCTAGATCAGAGAAGGGGCTGGAAAATATAGATGTTTGATAGAACACTGCAAGTTTTTTGCAATTTTACTCAATTCTGTCTCAATTCTGAGGAAGGCAGCAGGTTGCTATTTCCTTGCAGGTCCGTCTCCCCAAAAATGCAACAAAACCTACCGAGAGTATTGCACAGAACACGAACTCCGTAACTGCTGAAAGAATTGTAGGGATCTCTGGTCATTGCATTCCGAACAGACTTATAGGTGCTCAGTGTCTCCCAAAAGATATTGAAGAGTATGCATACTGATGGTTCCCGTTTCTCGCTAGTTTAACCACGGGCTCTGGATAAAATAATAATAACCGTCCATCGCAAGCGATGATGACAACAGTCCCATACGTGTGCTGCTGCACCTCTCTGGTGTGTGCGGAGGTGACTGAAGAGTCCAATCCTAGAAAACAATCCCTCAATACATGATCAAGGTTGGATATGTGAATGTTGTGTGTTCTGTCTTTTCACGCAGCCCGTTTTCTCTGTGCGTCAGCGGCATGACGATTCTCAGCTACGCGGAGTCCTCTTGTGTTGTTACAGCACCACATTTGGCGATCTTGCACCTGGTACCTATATCGAAGCATTTCAGAGACACTTTACAGCGTTTTTTCTGTCCACCTTCTGAACGTCTGTCCCCTTCAAGATCTCCATACATCAACTGTTTTGGGTTGTGTTTGGCGGGAAAATATACCCGTGAACAGAACGGCCCGGTCCAGATTCGAACCAACCACCTTTAGAACCCAAAGCAATGGCTTAACCATCTAGCCAAAGAGACCATCAGGACTGCAGTAGAAACAACACGACGGAACGTGAAGTCGAAATTCCATGAATTTATCCAATTTTAACAAAATTTCCGAAGTCCATTCCTTACATGTTCGTGCTTATGAATGAACTCAAGGGTTATCTATGTCAAAGGTCAAAAGTGTCAAAGTTCAGTGTGCATTGAGCCAATGATAACTGTGTTCAGGAGCAGCTAAATATAGTAACACTGGTCGTCAACGTTCACAAAATCTTACAATTTAAAAAATTTCACATTTTCAAGGAAAACAGAAGGAAGACAGAAGGAAAGACGGAAGGAAAGACAGAAAGAAAGACAGAATGTAAGACAGAAGGCAAGACAGAATGGAAAGACAGAAAGAAGACAGATGGAAAGACAGAGGAAAAGAACAGAAGAAAATACAGAATGAAAGACAGAAGGCATGACAGAATGGAAAAACTGAGTGAAAGATAGAAGGGAAGACAGAAGAAAAGACAGAAAGAAGACAGAAGGAAAGAGAAGGAAAGACAGAAGGAAAGACAGAAGGAAAGACAGAAGGAAAGACAGAAGGAAAGACAGAAGGAAAGACAGAAGAAAAGACAGAAGGAAAGACAGAAGAAAAGACGGAAGGAAAGACAGAAGGAAAGACAGAAAAAAAGACAGAAAGAAAGACAGAAAGAAAGACAGAAAGAAAGACTAAAAGAAAGACAGAAGAAAAGACAGAAGGAAAGACAGAAGGAAAGACAGAAAGAAAGACAGAAGGAAAGACAGAAAGAAAGACAGAAAGAAAGACAGAAGAAAGACAGAAAGAAAGACAGAAAGGAAGACAGAAAGAAAGACAGAAGGAGACAGAAGGAAAGACAGAAGGAAAGACAGAAGAAAAGACAGAAAGAAAGACAGAAGAAAAGACAGAAAGAAAGACAGAAGAAAAGACAGAAAGAAAGACAGAAAGAAAGACAGAAAGAAAGACAGAAGGAAAGACAGAAAGAAAGACAGAAAGAAAGACAGAAGGAAAGACAGAAAGAAAGACAGAAAGAAAGACAGAAAGAAAGACAGAAAGAAAGACAGAAAGAAAGACAGAAAGAAAGACAGAAAGAAAGACAGAAGGAAAGACAGAACGAAGACAGAAGGAAAGACAGAAGGAAGACAAAAAAGAAAGACAGAAAGAAAGACAGAAAGAAAGACAGAAAGAAAGACAGAAAGAAAGACAGAAAGAAAGACAGAAGGAAAGACAGAAAGAAAGACAGAAAGAAAGACAGAAAGAAAGACAGAAAGAAAGACGGAAGGAAAGACGGAAGGAAAGACAGAAGAAAAGACAGAAGGAGACAGAAGAAAAGACAGAAGAAAAGACAGAAGGAAAGACAGAAAGAAAGACAGAAGAAAGACAGAAAGAAAGACAGAAAGAAAGACAGAAAGAAAGACAGAAAGAAAGACAGAAAGAAAGACAGAACGAAGACAGAAAGAAAGACAGAAAGAAAGACAGAAAGAAAGACAGAAAGAAAGACAGAAGGAAAGACAGAAAGAAAGACAGAAAGAAAGACAGAAAGAAAGACAGAAAGAAAAACAGAAGGAAAGACAGAACGAAGACAGAAAGAAAGACAGAAAGAAAGACAGAAGGAAAGACAGAAAGAAAGACAGAAAGAAAGACAGAAGAAAGACAGAAGGAAAGACAGAAGGAAAGACAGAAGGAAAGAATTAAAAACATAATATAGAAATGACACAACACACAAAAAATGATTGATAGAATACAAGACAAAATGACAGAATTCAACACAGAATCCAAAAATTAGTAGACACAACGAAGGAACGAAAGATAAAATGAAGATATTAAATACAGAACAGGGACATAAACAAGAAATAAAAACAGATACATCTCAGCAAATGCAATTCATCTTCTTTCTTGCAACGTATCTATATACTTTTTTTACTTATTATTTTCAATATTTCCCAAACATGAAAAAAGGCGGAAAAGAAGAAGAACAAGAGCCCAAATTGCTGTCCATTGTCTCCTCACACGAGATGAGATTAGTTATGTGAACAAGATAGGTTGTGGATGGAGGTTGAGATTGTTACTGCCGCCTTCCAGTGGAACTTTGGGAATCTAGGGGTGTCGCTGGTGTGTGCGACTGTTACTTCTGCCTTCCAGTGGCTCTGTGGGATTCTAGAGGCCGCTTTACTGCAGCCTTCAAGTGGCTCTCTGGGATTCTAGAGGCCGCTTTACAGCAGCTTTCCAGTGGCTCTCTGGGATTCTAGGGGGCCGCTTTACTGCAGCTTTCCAGTGGCTCTTTGGGAATCTAGGGGACCGCTTTACTGCAGCCTTCCAGTGGCTTTTAAGGAATCTGTGGTGCCACTGTTGTGTGTAACTCTTAGGCGATGCTTCTGGATAGCATGGGGATGGAGGTTGAAACGATTACTGCTGCATTCCAGTGGCACTTTGGGAATCTATTGGACCGCTTTACTGCTGCATTCAGAGCACTTTGGGAATCCAGGAGTGTCGCTGTTGTGTCCAACTGTTACTGCTGCCTTCCAGTGACCGTCTGTAAAGTCAAGAGAAACAAGCACAAACTCAGAAGTTGTCTCAGCAAAACACTCTCCAATTACCATTAAATTCCTCCTCAGGCTCTTGCCCCCCAAGCCACCCCCTGTTCTTCACCGACCTAAACCGCGTACTGCAAGCAGGAACGATTTTTATTTTTGTTGATTACTTAGAGCACCTACAGCTGGGTTAGAGAATAACATAACTTTCATCCAAAGAAGAAAAAAAAATACGCACTTTTTTTCGCCCGAGTAGTTACCGGGGCCCAAATTTGTGGTGTAAAGAATAGAACATCTGTTACCTGCCACGCATGTCGTAAGAGGCGGCTAATGAGGTTTGGTTGAAATCGGATGCACGTGTCCTAAACGTGTAGAAGTCTATGTGTTTAGGGGCCTACCAAACCAATGTGCAATGTATACACGTTCTTGGTAAAGATCAAACATATCACAAAGAGTGATTAAAATTGGTCGTAAAGAACAAACTCAAAGAAGAAAAAGATTTTTTTTCAAATTGACAAACCTTCTTCT
>CM036778.1:5975783-5998283 GCA_020796225.1 Arion vulgaris | reverse complement strand
TGAGGATAAGAAGTAAAGGCACAAAATCGACTTGAGTGGGCATTATTTTGGTCAAGACGATAATGATGATAATTGTGATGATTGTTAAGAAGATGATTATGATGATGACGACAATGATGATGATGACGACGATGAAGATAACAGTAAGGATGGTGACGACGATAATGATATGGATGATGGGGACGACGATAATGACGATGATAATGACGATGATAATGCTGATCACAACCTCATCTACATTTATAAATTAAAAATATAATTCTAATATAAATAAAATAATATTTTTATTCGCGTAAAGAAGCTTTAAAGGTCATTTCTGTCCCTGATCAAGATTAAAACCAAAAAACAAGAGCGGATTAGCAATTGGATTAATCCTTAAGCTGAAAGGATTAATAATTATTTCCTAATTTTTGATTTTTTTTGTTGTGCTGGTTTTTCAAATTAGGATTAACGTTTCTTGTTGCTTTTGGTGGAACTTACGGGGGCTTACTTTCCGAATACGTTGATCTGCGTGTGTGCGTTCTGTGTACGTGTGTATGTGTGCGCGCGCGCTCTGTGTGAGAAATAGTTAGAGATGTATGACAGTTTTCATCTTTACAGACAATGTTTACAGGCAAGTATTTTATTCTGACTTAGGTGATATACGTCAATGCTTTGTGACCCCTGTAGCCACTCTTTTCAATGGAACTGACCATTTGGGAGCTCGTGACGCCGAGGTCACAGCTATCCGATCATGTTCCTTTGATGATCGTAGTCGATTTCCTCTAGAGAATCGTTTTGTACAGGGTGTTCAACTTAAAAGCAGCCTATGAATCGACAAGTCCTTATGTGGTCACCAGTTGGGAAAAGAAAACGTGGAAGACCAAAGACCACTCTTCGAAGAACCATCCAACAAGAAAGTAAACTATTGGGATGTAAAACCATACAAGATCTCCAACTGCTAGCAAAGAACCGTATCACATGGAGATCTAAAACCTCTGTCCTATGTGCCGCCTTTGGCACGAAAGGAACAAACTAACTAACTAACTATGAATGGAGCTAATCTGGCATATATGTATGGAAATGAGAAGGTTCAGTTATGACGTAGTATAGGTCAAGGTTGTGTGATGGTGTGAAATTATAGGGCGGGAAGGGGCGATGAACAAATGTGACGTAGGACGAGCTAGTCAGAACCGGTTTAAATAGTAAATTAACACTACGCGTTAGGTTATCTGGCAACTTTCGATTTGTCAATGGGGCTGCAATTATCTTGAACACCCTGTATCTTTATATGGTACATTGCGACCTCATGGACTCAACGCTCTGCATTCCTATGCTTCTTAGTAATTTCTCTTCTCAGGTTCCATATTCTAAATGTGTTTATGTTAAATGTATATAAGTTATATATTTACTTGATTTGTTTTTGTTTCTTTTCTTTCTCCACTTCTAGTTTTTGTGTGCATTTATTTCGTTATTCGTTTTTAGTTACAGATTTTCATTTTGTGACCTTTGGAATACCTCTGTCGTAGTCTATATGTAGTGTGCTGTGAAATTCGTCACTCCTGCTGTATCATTTGCTTGATAAAGGTCTTTTGTTCGAAACGTTGCTGTTTATTGTCATTGTTTTTGTATTTGTAAAACTACAGTACTTTGTTATTACGTGTTTCGCCAAGTATTTTACTCTGGCAAACTCTGAGTTTTCGCTTTTCTCTTGTCTTTCAGCTCATACATAAGTCTCTTCTCAAAGACTCTGCGTCCTTTCGCAATATCGCGTTCCACACAACTCTGTCATCAGCTAATTTTTCCCATGCGCTGGGACCTATAGAAATATTCTCCACTGAGGCCTTGCAGACATCTTTATATCTGAGCAGTGGTCTGCCTTGGTGCCTCTTCTCCTCCGAAAGTTCACAGAACATTTGTTTTGGTATGCGACAAGTTTCCATTCTTCTCACACCCTCTAACCATCTTAATGGTCTACTGCTGAGCAAGCCAATGATGGAAGGCAAGTTTGCACGTTGCAGTAGAGTTGAGATGACGTCGGTAATAAATATATAGCATCATAGTGCCGTGCCGGCGGCGTATATGATCATGGATCTCCACAAATCTGTCTCTGGTGTTTTCCCATGTGGTACCGGGGCACACAAGGGAAGCAAAGAATACTACCACTGCGACCTACAAGGCATGTCGTAAGAGGCGACTGATGTAGGGCCTAGGAAGCTACCCTAGTAAATAAAAAGCGTCGCAGATCACATACAGATCACATAAAGTGGTTTAACAAGTGGTCGATAAGGAGCATTCGAAGAAGACTAATCTCAGATATTGACGCTCGTCCATGCCATCTCTCTCTCTCTCTCTCTCTCTCTCTCTCTCTCTCTCTCTCTGTCTTCCTCTGTCTCCTCTCCCCTTCAATTTTACCGGTTGTCACAATGTGTTCTCAACCTTCCTTTCTTATCACATGTCAGAAAAATGATAACTGTCTCTTTCTTATATTGATAATAAGCTTTCTCTGTGTCTTAACCTTAATCAACACCCCAACATTCGCTATTTTATCAGTATATTGGACTCTTATCATTCTTCTATAAAAACCACATCTCTGTTGCCCCCAGAGATGTTTCCATCTGTTTGTTTACTGTGTAAGACTCGCTTCCGTGTGTCAGTATTGGTTCTATAAATATATATACATTTATTACAATAAATGTCTACGAAAATTATTAAAAGTAAAATGGAGTGATTTCGTTTCGAACAACACAGTGAGAGATAGAACACACCAACAACCTGTATCAAATATTATAAGGAAACGAAGGTGGAAATATTTAGGTCATGTTCTTAGATCAGACGAAAAGAGACTAAATCGACAAGTCCTTATGTGGTCACCAGTTGGGAAAGGAAAACGTGGAAGACCAAAGATCACTCTTCGAAGAACCATCCAACAAGAAAATAAACTATTGGGATGTAAAACCATACAAGATCTCCAACTGCTAGCAACGAACCGTATCACATGGACATCTAAAACCTCTGCCCTATGTGCCGCCTTTCACACGAAAGGAACAAACTAACTAACTAACTAACTATTATTAACCCTTTTACTCCGTAATTGTTCCTACTCCCAGATATTGCAATGCTTAACAGAAATATCATGGAAGACTGCAGTAAAACTATGTAGTAAAAGAGAAACACGTAAAAACAAAGTACTGTAGTTTTACCAAATACAAAAACAATAACAATACAAAGCAACGTTTCGACCAAAAAGCCTTTATCAATCAAAGGATTCAAGAAAAATAAAGAATTTCACTTCTCAAGCAGCACACAACATGTAGTTTTACCTGGAAGAATAAAAATAAGTAGAAGAATACGAAGGAGACGTAGAAGAAGGAGAGGAAGAAGAAGTAAAAGAAGACTAGAAAAAGAGGAAGAAGAGAAAGAATGACACGAAGAAGGAGAAGAAGATTAAAAAGTAGTAAAAGAAGAAAAAGAAGAAGAAGAAGAAGAAGATGAAAAAGAAGAAGAAAAAGAAGAAGAAGAAGAAGAACAAGAAGAAGAAGAAGAAGAAGAAGAAGAAGAAGAAAAGAAGAAGAAGAAAAAGAAGAAGAAAAGAAGAAGAAGAAGGAGAAGAAGAAGAAGAAGAAGAAGGAGAAGAAGAAGAAGAAGAAGAAGAAGAAAAAAAAGAAAAAGAAGAAGAAAAAGAAGAAGAAAAAGAAGAAAAAGAAGAAGAAAAGAAGAAGGAGAAGAAGAAAAGAAGAAGAAGAAGGAGAAGAAGAAGAAGAAGAAGAAAAAGAAGAAGAAGAAAAAGAAGAAGAAAAAGAAGAAGAAGAAGAAGAAGAACGAAGAAGAAGAAGAAGAAGAAGAAGAAGAAGAAGAAGAAGAAGAGAAGGAGAAGAAGAAGAAAAAGAAGAAGAAGAAGAAAAAGAAGAAGAAAAGAAGAAGAAGAAAAAGAAGAAGAAAAAGAAGAAGAAAAGAAGAAGAAGAAGAAGAAGAAGAAGAAGAAGAAGAAGAAGAAGAAGAAAAGAAGAAAAAGAAGAAGAAGAAGAAAAAGAAGAAGAAAAGAAGAAGAAAAAGAAGAAGAAGAAGAAAAGAAGAAGAAAAAGAAGAAGAAGAAAAGAAGAAGAAAAAGAAGAAGAAAAAGAAGAAGAAAAGAAGAAGAAAAAGAAGAAGAAGAAAGAAGAAGAAGAAGAAGAAGAAAAAGAAGAAGAAGAAAAAGAAGAAGAAAAAGAAGAAGAAGAAGAAGAAGAAAAGAAGAAGAAAAAGAAGAAGAAGAAGAAGAAAAGAAAAAGAAGAAGAAGAAGAAGAAGAAGAAGAAGAAGAAGAAGAAGTAGAAGAAAAAGAAGAAGAAAAAGAAGAAGAAGAAGAAGAAGAAAAAGAAGAAGAAGAAAAAGAAGAAGAAGGAGAAGAAAAAGAAGAAGAAGAAAAGAAGAAGAAGAAGAAGAAGAAGAAGAAGAAGAAGAAAAGAAGAAGAAGAAGAAGAGGAAGGAGAAGGAGAAGAAAAAGAAGAAGAAGAAAAAGAAGAAGAAGAAGGAGAAGAAAAAGAAGAAGGAGAAGAAAAAGAAGAAGAAGAAGGAGAAGAAAAAGAAGAAGAAGAAGAAGAAGAAGGAGAAGAAAAAGAAGAAGAATGAGAAGAAATAGAAGAAGAAGGAGAAGAAAAAGTTGAAGTCAAATAAAAAGAAGAAAAAGTCGAAGTCAAAGAAAAAGTCGAAGTCGAAGAAGAAGAAGAGAAAGATGAGGAATATAAATTGACGTGTACGATGTGAATGTCTCCATGATTCTAATCTGAGTTTTATCTTCTCTCTCACAGACTACACGCTCTACATTTCCAGAACAATAACGACATCCTTACGTAAGTACCAATCTGCATCTTCCTTTCTATTCGCTAATCATGTTTTGAGAAAGTAGGGCCCTCCCGTGCTATGATACAGAGAGGCGGCCACATCAGGTGGCACCGTATGGGGTATGGGGGCGGCAAAAAAATAGCGAAATCAAAATCACAATTGAAGGTTATTTTAAATAAAAACGTTTAAGGGGCGGCATTTCGAAGACTTGCATCATACTGAGAAAATATACGTCACTGTCCTGCCTCAAAGCGTCAGGATAATGAAGATTTCTAGAACGGGCTTTTGTGTACGCTTCATAAATAGTGTTTTCACTGCCTCTGTTATTTCTGTGGTCCATCTCTTCCGTGGACGACCTTTTGTTTTGCATACACTGTATCGGAGCAGCATTGCTCTTTGAGGTACACTGTCTGTTGGTAATCTGCTTATGTGGCCGAACCATTTAATTTGTTGTTTCTTGATGAAATCTAGTACTGATGTTGTACCCACTTTTTTCCTGATGTCTTCTTGATACTCCAAGTATTCTACGTAGACACTTCATCTCTGTTGTGACTAGTTTTCTGCTATCGTTTGTTGTCAGCGTCCAGGTTTGGCACTGGTATCATAATGTGGGAGAAATATTGTGTTGAACATTGCTCTTTTTGTGTTCGTGGTGACATCTTTGCTTTTTAAAATTGCCGCCATTTGTCCTAGTGTTTGATTTGCTTTGTTGCATCTGTGTTAGATTTCGTTTGTTATTCTTCCATTTGCTGAAAAAAATGCTACCTACACATGTAAAGTCTTTGACTTGTTTTAATGGGCGACTGTCGATGGAGATATTGGTAGTGTGTTTCTTTAACGAATGTCAATACCTCGGTTTTGTCGATGTTTATTCTCCTATTGTATTCATTGCATGTTAAATGGAGTCTGTTAATGTCGTGCTGTAGCTGTTCTTCTGTTGTTGATATGATTCCCGGTCATCGGAAAAAGCAGATCGTTAAAGAGTCCCCAAGGCTGTTCCTTTTATTGGTGTTAGTTTTATTTGGCAGTGACAACATATGGGTCTGAAACATGGACATTTACAATTGTAGTTTGAAAACATATATGTGCTTTTGAACATAAGTGTTACATAATAGTCCGTACATCATGGACAGAGAAGAGAACAAATAGATCTATTCAAAAATAACTCAAAATCAAAGAAAACTGGCTGATGCTACAGATAAGAATTGTTTGAGAAAATTGTAGTATTTTGGACATATAAAGAGACAACGCAGATGCAGAGACAGACCAAGAAGAAGATGGCTACAAGATATTAAGGAAACCATGAATATGACCATCGACGAAGTGGGTGAACTGGTTAAAGACAGAGTGAATTTCAAATGTGCTGCAAAGAGAACAATGCCCTATAACGGATACGCATCTTGATGATGATGAAAGAGACAAAAAGGGATGGAGAAGACCATAATGGAAGGAGGCATGCCGGCAAATGGGAGAATAGGAAGACCACGGAAAAGGTGGATCCAGGAGTGTCTGATGGTTTGAGAATGACCGCTGCAGATGTGGGACATCTGGCATATGAGCAGTGGCGGCTCGTGATCATTTTTGTTTGGTAGGGCCAGACATTTTTTTCCGGATAAATCATAGTTTTGGGTTGTTATATTTTAATTTATAAAATAATAAATACACGTTATACATTTTTTGTGGGGCTGGGCCCCACTGGCCCTTAATGACGAGCCGCCACTGCATATGAGAAAGAGAAATTCTGAAGGACTGTTAAGGTAACGACAAAGTTCTGTTCCGGACATGCTATTTGATAATTATATAAGTAGTGTATAATCATATATAGAAGAATAGGCAGAGTTTCATGGACAGAAAAACAGACAAATAAACAAGTTTTAGGAAAACTATGCATGAAGAAACAATTATTAAGAGAAATAAAATTCAGACAAGTAAAGTATTTTGAACACATAAAAAGACATGACACCATGATAAAACATTTACTAGAGGGGAAAGTTGCGGAGGGAAGAGCAAGAGGAAGACTGAGAGATAAGTGGGAGGGAAACTTTAAGAAATGGACAGGTTACAATCTGGCAGTGTGCAACACCAAGGCGAAAAACAGAGAATGCTGGAGATTCATTGAAGCCAATCTTCAATGTGGAGACGGCACCTGATGATGATGAGCAGGGAAGGGACTGCAGCTGTGCCCTTTGCCCTGATAAAGGGCATTACTACCAAGGAAAGTTGCTGAGATATAACGTTTATGGAAAAGGAAATCGTGGCATATCCTTTACAGGACGTAGTCATCAACCACAGTCAACTAGTCGTTGATTTTCTAGACACTACTTATACGTTCCGTAGTTTGCCATTGCTTTCTGAACGGTGAAGTCTATTTTTACCTTTCGTAAAAATCCGACGGAAACGAATTTGTTTTCAAACTTGCCCACCGTGGGGTTTGAACCAGGTACGCTTGGGTTCGTGATCGAGCTCACTACCGCTTGAGCTACAGACTCTCACGTTTATGTGACTCTTCTTATAAACGAGTCAACAAAAACTCTTTGACACGCTTTCCATTTCTAGTATAGAAAATGACACACTACGTCGTGCTGTGTGTGTCATTTTTGTATAGTATCAGCTGTCACAAAAAGCAGATTTTGCCAAAATGCACAATCACAGTAAATGGGACTGATCTAAGACAAGTGCAGCAATTTAAATACCTCGGAGTCCTGGTAACATCAGATGGCAGATGCCGATCAGAAATAAAGAGCAGAATAGAACAAGCGAAAACATCATTCCTGAAAATGAGAAGCATTATCTGCAACAAGTCCTTGTCAATCCCGATCAGAATGCAATTTATTCAGTGCTACATAGAACCAATACTGACATACGGATGCGAAACATGGACAATGAACACACAGATTGAAAAATCTCTGAGGGCCACAGAAATGTGGTTTTATAGAAGAATGATGAGAATCCCATTGACTGCTAAAATGACTAATGTTGAGGTGTTGAATGAGATCAAGACACATAGTAAGCTTATCATCAATATAAGAAAGAGGCAGTCATCATTTTTCGGGCATGTGATGAGGAGGGAAGGTTTAAAACACATTGTGACAACCGGTAAAATCGAGGATAGACGAGACAGGGGAAGACAGAGAGAGAAAATTTAGGATAGCCTGACTTCATGGCACGGTAGAGCGTCAACATCTGAGTTGATAACAAACACCAGAAACAGAGATTTGTGGAGATCCATGAACGCCTACGCTAGCTGGCACGGCACCTGATCATGATGATCAGCTGCCGCATCATTTGGCCGTGCGTGCACTGAGATTTAATTCTAACCACTCAGCAAGTCTCTTTCATCATTTTCTGACCTTAATCTTGTTTGCATGACCAGACTAGCCTTCCAACTGTACCAGCTCTGTCGTGCGAAAACTATTTCCATATCTTAGACGAAATCTGAGACAGTAATAAAGTACATCTCGGTCATAAATAACACAAGATATTAGTCGATGTGGTTATTCCTGTATTCAACGGTCACTCTTGCTGGCTGTGTGCTCGTACATCTTCCTAACATCTGATTAGTTTTGGAGGCCTCTGTGGCTAAGTGGTTAAACCCTTTGCCTTGCGAGTCGAAGGTCGTGGGTTCGAATCCGACCGCGGCCTTCTGTTCACGAATGCAGTTTTTTCCAGAGATCCCTAGGATTGTTGCTGGAGCTACGGAGTTCATGCTTTGTGCAATACTCTCGGCAGGTGGTGTGCCATTTCTACGGAGAGGGACCGAGCCATATGGGGTAACACCCGATGCAATGTAGTCAATCCTTCGGCTTTAAAAACCCTTTAAAGCCCGCGTTCCCAGCGTGTTCGTAGCGCGTTGGACTACGGGTGACTAGTCCCTCTGTAAGTGCGGGTTCAACTCCGCGGACTGGCAAAAAGCTACAGGTTCCCAGATTTACGGTGTTCGTGGCACCGAGCCGAAGGGTTACGATGTCCATGACACCGAGCCGAAGAGCTTTCAGCTCAAGTGCTTCTGGATCGGAAAAAAAAGAAGAAGGAGAAGAAGATTAAATAGTAGTAAACGAAGAAAAAGTTGAAGACGCTTTAAAACTCTTGATTAGTTTAACCTCGCCTGTGTGTTGCAGAAGTCCTCAAGGGGAAGCAAAGTATAGTAACATTGCGACCTGCAAGGCATGTCGTAAGAGGCGTTTGAGGTAGGAGCCTAGAAAAGTTACCCTAGTAAATAAAAAGCATCGCAGAAATCGGATGTGCTGGCCTACTTGTAGGTGCATAGCTGACATAACGTACAATCGCTCTAAGGCTCAGATCACATACAAATCGCGAAGAGTGGTTTAACAAGCGGTCGATATGGAACGGTCGATGAAGAAGTTCAGCTGTATAGTTACCGCCCTCTTGACGCCATCTTGAAACCTTTCATTCGTTTCTGGTTTGAAAACAGGACTTTTGTGACTATTGTTTTTATTGTTTCGGAGGCTGTTGTTGCTGTTGGAGCATTTTCTTCCCATCTCTCTTCACATTTCTCTTCTCTCTTCCCATTTCTCTTCACATTTCTCTTCTCTCTCTTCCGATTTCTTTTTACATTTCTCTTCTCTCTCTCTTCACATTAATACTTCACATTTCTACTTCACATTCTCTTTCGTTCTTCACATTGCTACTTCACATTTCTCTTTCTCTCTCTTCACATTTCTCTTTCTCTCTCTCTTCACATTTCTCTTTCTCTCTTCACATTTCTCTTTCTCTCTCTCTTCACATTTCTCTTTCTCTCTTCACATTTCTCTTTCTCTCTTCACATTTCTATTTCTCTCTTCACATTTCTATTTCTCTCTTCACATTTCTCTTCTTTTCTCTTCACATTTCTCTTTCTCTCTCTCTTCACATTTCTCTTTCTCTCTTCACATTTCTCTTTCTCTCTCTCTTCACATTTCTCTTTCTCTCTTCACATTTCTCTTTATCTCTTCACATTTCTTTATCTCTCTCTTCACATTTCTCTTTCTCTCTTTCTTCACATTTCTCTTTCTCTCTCTTCACATTTCTCTTCATATTTCTCTTTCTCTCTCTTCACATTTCTCTTCATATCTCTCTTTCTCTCTCTCTTCGCATTTCTTTCTCTCTCTTTACATTTCTCTTCATATTCTCTTTCTCTCTTCACATCTCTCTTCATATTTATCTTTCTCTCTCTTCACATCTCTCTTCATATGTACCTGCACATTTCTCTCCACATTGCTGTATAGTAGTCTATGATCTGAGGTATTTGGACGACCGTGATTGCTGACCTATGCCTACCTAGAGGCAAAAACGGATGAAGAAGAAAAAGACACCGACCATCGGTTACATACCAAGTTCTAAACGATTATGCCTCGCATGGATAACAAATACGCCTCGCCCTCAAATCAATAAAAGGTGATCATAAAGATGTCCATGAGGCTTCATCCTCTATACATCAACGGCTCAGTTACTTTGTTTGGAGAGGTTTCAGACTCACCATGTAATAGAGAAATGAGCTGATAAGACGCAAAGGTCACGACAGAAGAAAGGTTAGGGCAAAGGTCATAATTTATAAGAATACTTAAATTCATATTTTTTTAAATGACTCTTTTTTAAACTAAATTATTCCTTTCTTTTTTTCTCCATTTTTACTGGGGAGGGGGCGAGGGAGGGAGGGGGGCGGGAGTATTGCTTAGAAGGAACTCAAAAAATAAAAATAAATTTCATGAGCAGATGAAACGCCCGACAAGCGTCAATAATTTGCAGAATTATCTTCGTTCCGGGGCACATTTTTGTCGTTGGTAATGACAGAGCAGACAGGCTGGCTGACTCTGCCACCATATCAGCGGGCCAGTCAATGGATAGAGCTGATATTTTGAACGCCCTCATAGAGTGTGGCCGCAAAGAAGATTTTCATTTAAACCAATCCACGTCAACTACTAGATTGCAGGAGCTGGGTTTGAAGATTGGAGTAGCAAGAAAAGAACATCATAACAGGTATATGAGTAGGCTCATCAATCAAAATCGAACTGGTACGGTCAGTCGCTGGACGCTGTTGGAGATATTGTGAAGGAGATCGGAGCACCTATGAACATGTCCAGAGTGCAATGAAGATATACGAACTAAAACTGTCGCCTCTTACGACATGCGTTGCAGGTAATAGTGGTTCTATTCTTTACACCCCAAATTTCGCCCCAGTAACCACTCATGCGATATATTCTTCATTTTTTTTTCCGATCCAGAAGCACTTGAGCTTTTCAGCTCTTCGGCTCAGTGCCATGGACATCGTAACCTTCGGTTCGGTGCCACGAACACCGTCAATCTGGAGAACCTGTGGCTTTTCTGCCAGTGCGCGGAATTGAACCCGCACTCACAGAGGACTTGTCACCCGTAGTCCAACGCGCTACGAACACGCCGGGCAGACGGGCGGTAGCCGCCTAAATGCATATACGTTTAGGACACGTGTATCCGATTTCAACCAAACCTCCTTAGTCGCCTCTTACGACATGCGTTGCAGGTAACAGTGGTTCTATTCTTTACACCCCAAATTTGGGCCCCGGTAACTACTCGGGCGATATATTCTTCAAAACCAGTCTCTTCAAAATGGCTCACAGGTTGTGTTCATAAGAACGTTAGCATTGCTAGGCTTAGCAACGGGTGCAGAAAGAAATAAAGGATAAGTGGTTCGAATCGTGTATTTGGTAATTTTTTTTTTTTAGTTTTTCGGAAGCTTCTAATACTTGTACACTGCTTACTTATCTTGATCATATTCATTGCTTCACTTGGGTTCTTACTCCTTCTTCTTTGCGTTCGTTCTTTACGACCAATTTTAATCATTCTTTGTGATATGTTTGATCTTTGCCAAGAACGTGTATACGTTGCACATTGGTTTGTAGGCCCCTAAACGCATAGACTTCTACTCGTTTACGACACATGCATCCGATTTCAGTCAAACCTCCTTAGTCGACTCTTACGACATGCGTGGCAGGTAACAGTGGTTCTATTCTTTACACCTCAAATTTGGGCCCCGGTAACCACTCGGGCGGGGTTCTTACTAAAAAGAACTTGTTCTCATCGTACTAATGTTGTACCCACTTTTTTCTCACTGATGTCTTCATTTATAAACGGAGTTTCTTCTTGATGCTCCCATCATTCTGCGTAGAGACTTCCTCTCTGATGTGACTAGTTTTCTTGATACTCCCATCATTCTGCGAGAAAACTTCCTTTCCGTCGTGACTAGTCTTCCTATTACTCCTAGCATTCTGCGTAAAGACTTCCTTTCCCTCATTACTAGTTATTAAAAGTCATAAAACAAAGGATTGACTTCATTGCACCGGATTTTACCTCCTACGCTTGGTCCCTCTCCGCAGAAACAGCACGCCGCCTGCCACAAGTATTGAGCTTCTTCTTCGTCAAACACTCCATATCGACCACTTGTCAACCACTCTATGTGATTTGTATGTGATCAAAGCCTAAGAGCGATTATACGTTGTGTCATTTATTCGCCTACAAGTAGGCCAGAACATCCGATTTCTGCGATGTTTTTTATTTACTAAGATACCTTCCCTAGGCTCCTACCTCAGTCGCCTCTTACGACATGCCTAGTAGGTCGCAGTGGTACTATTCTTTGTTTCCCTTACGAGTCCCTGCAACACATGGGTGGATTATTTAACAAAGCACTAACTCCGTATCTCCAGCAACAATCCGACGCAGCTCTGAAAAAAATTATCTCCCTCTATCTCTTTGCCTTTTTAACCCGGATTGGAACATAGACCTCAACCAACTCATGCCAAGTCTTCCTATCTCTAGCTATCTCCTGCAGCTCCTTCCCAGCTCTTCTTTGACTCGCCAAAAAACACACTTTTTCCTGATGTATTCATATCCAGATTTTTACATACGCTCCACTAACCTAGTTCCTGATTCCCACAGCAAAAATCTCCATCACACAGGAGCACCCACATATTGATCACTCCACAAGAAACACTCACTCGATGTCACAGAGAAACAAAAACGTATAGTTTTCTTGTCAGCTGTTAAAAACTATTATATTAGGAATAAATACCTTTCTTATGTTTTGTGAAATCGTGACAAGGCGGTCTTCGAGAGAAGTGTAATTATTTTCTTCATATATTTTGTATGGTGTTTTTTACTTGCATTTTATTTCGTTTTGTTTATCGTCTGAATGAGAGCCGCAATAGTGTAGGACTTCAGTTAGCATGTGACGAATACAACATGAGAATAAACATCGACAAAACAGAAGTAATAACATTCGATAGAGAGGAAAGCACTACCAATATCTCCATCGACAATCGTCCACTAAATCAAGTAAAAGATTTCACATACCTGGGGAGCATTTTTTTCAGCAAATGGAAGAATAACTAATGAAATTCAACATAGATGCAACAAAGCAAATCAAATGATATGGCAAATGGCGTCAATTTTAAGATGCAAACACGTCACCATGAACACAAAAAGAGCAATGTTCAACACAATCTTTCTCCCCACATTATGTTACCAGTGCCAAACCTGGATGCTGACAACAAACGATAGAAGAAAACTAGTCACGACAGAGATGAAGTGTTTACGCAGAATGCTGGGTGTAACAAGAAGAGACCGGTTGAGAAATGAAGACATCAGGAAAAAGTGGGTACAACATCAGTTCATCAAGAAACAACAAATTAAATGGTTCGGCCACGTAAGCAGATTACCATCAGACAGTGCACCTCAAAGAGCAATGCTGCTCCGATACAATGGGTACAAAGCAAAAGACCGATCACGCAAAAGATGGACCTCAGAGATAACAGACGCGACGAAAGAGACTATCTACAAAGCGCATACAAGGACCCGTTTTAGAAATCTCTTCTTGACCTGACGCTGTGAGGCATACAGGATTCGAGAAAGAAAGAAAGAAAGACAGAAACAAAGAAAGAAAGACAGAAAGAAAGAAAGACAGAAACAAAGAAAGAAAGACAGAAAGAAAGAAAGAAAGACAGAAAGAAAGAAAGACAGAAAGAAAGAAAGAAAGACAGAAAGAAAGAAAGACAGAAAGAAAGAAAGAAAGAAAGACAGAAAGAAAGAAAGAAAGACAGAAAGAAAGAAAGACAGAAAGAAAGAAAGAAAGACAGAAAGAAAGAAAGAAAGACAGAAAGAAAGAAAGAAAGACAGAAAGAAAGAAAGTAGTGTATTTGTTAGTCTTCTTCTTGAGTTCATTCTTTACGATCAATTTTAATCACTCTTTTGTGATATGTTTGATCTTTGACAAGAACGTGTATACGTTGCACATTGGTTTAGTAGGCCCCTAAACGCATAGACTTCTACACGTTTAGGACATGTGCATCCGATTTCAGTCAAACATCCTTAGCCGCCTCTTACGACATGCGTGGCAGGTAACAGTGGTTCTATTCTTTACATCCCAACTTTGAGCCCCGGTAACCACTCGGGCGTAGTTGTTAGTGTTCTCTCTTCTTAGGCTAGGGGACAGGGTTCAATTCTACAAGAAGGAGAGTAATTTATTCCTGACTGTAACGACTCTCAGGTAGACCAAGCCTCAATTGGGTACCACCAGGACAATCACTGGGAAGTAAAGACGGTTGGCGTGATGTTGACCACATCACCCACCGTGCGCCGACAGTCAGTGAAAAATGCGGGCTGAACACCGTATTATCCTGTGTACCATGTGGTTTCATAAGGGTTCTTTCACTTATGGTCTGAAGGCTATCAGAATAAATGAATGGGTAATACAGAAAAAGAGAATAATAGAGAGAGATAGAGAGAAAGATAGAGAGATAGAGCGAGAAGGAAGGAGTACATGGGCGTCATTACGTTTAGGCACTAGGTGGGCAAGTTCCGCCCATGTATTATGTATTTACAGCTTTATGTTAAGAACCGGTTTTACATCCCTGCAAGCCCGTCTGCCCAGCGTGTTCGTAGCGCGTTGGACTACGGGTGACTATCCCTCTGTGTGTGCGGGTTCAATTCTGCAGGATGGAAGAAAAGCCACAGGTTCCCCAGATTTACGGTGTTCGTGGCACCGAACCGAAGGGTTACGATATCCATGGCACCGAGCCGAAGAGCTGAAAAGCTCAAGTGCTTCTGGATCGGAAAACAAAAAACAAAAAACATCCCTGCAAAGAGGAGAAGAGGAAGACCACGTAGAAGATGGATTCAGGATGTAACTGGTGATATAATTGAACAGAAGTGTGATATCTGGCCTAAGAAAGAGAGAAATTCTGAAGGACTGTTGGGGTGGCAACGTTCTGCACATGACACGAAGGGTTGGAGAAGATCATTATGGAAAGAGGCATCTCCGCAAAGAGGAGAAGAGGAAGACCACGTAGAAGATGGATTGATAATTTGAGTGATGATTTGAACATGGCGGCTGTAGACGCGGGATATCTGGCATAAGAGAGAGAGAGAGAGAGATTCAGTTAGAGCGGCAAAGTTCTATAACGAAGAAGTACAAGAAGAACGTTAATACAGTCCTGCCTGTTCTCTCACTGCCTCAAATACTCCCATGTCCAGAACATTATTTCAACACTAATACAGTCCTGCCTGATCTCTCACTTCCGCAAATACTCCCAAGCAGTGGCGGCTCGTCATTAAGGGCCAATGAGGCCGGGCCCCCCCAAAAAATAAGGTAACGTGTATTTATTATTTTATACATTAAAATATAACCTAATCGAAACCATGATTTTTCCGAAAATTTTGTCTCTGGCCCCACCAACAAAAATGATCACGAGCCGCCACTGCTCCCAAGTATAGAACTCAACGTAAAAACAAACCTGCTTGCTCTCTCACAGCAGCAACTACCCTCACATTTAAGATTGTATATAAACGTTAATACAGTCCTGCCTGTTCTCTCACTACTGCATATACTCCCATGTCCAGTACATTGTATATAAACATTAATACAGTCGTGCCTGTTCTCTCACTACCGCATATACTCCCATGTCTAGTACATTGTATCAACATTAATACAGTCGTGCCTGTTCTCTCACTACCGCATATACTCCCATGTCTAGTACATTGTATCAACATTAATACAGTCGTGCCTGTTCTCTCACTGCCTCAAATACTCCCTAGTACTTCTCCGCCCTGGACAGTATAGAAACGTACGTCCCAGGAGGTTGGAAGCATAAATTTACGGACACCAACTAACCTTGCGAATCGTCCGAACCATCGATTGAGATTGCGGACAACACAGTCGACCCCAGTAAACGGAGTATCAAAGTTCCATCACAGAATATCACACACTCACAAGCATACACACTCACACACAGACACTATGATACGCTATTTAGTGTTGTCAAACGTCTAACTCATATATTTATTTATTAATCAAATATTGCGCTTTTTTCCACCGAAATATTTCGTACCATAAAGTAGGAACATACACACACATTGCTGTGTTATCAGGTTTAGAAGTGAGACCATATATATATGTGTGTGTGTGCATGAGCAACAGAGGGAGATATATGAGAGAGAGAGTGCGAGATATGAGAGAAAGAGAGAGATATGAGAGAGAAAGATATATATATGTGTGTGTGTGCATGAGCAACAGAGGGAGATATATGAGAGTGAGAGAGCGAGATATGAGAGAAAGAGAGAGATATGAGAGAGAAAGATATATATATATATATATATGTGTGTGCATGAGCGAGAGAAAGAGACAGAGAGAAAGAGAGAAAGATATATATATATATATATATATGTTGGAGAGAGAGAGATAAAAAGACATGACACCATGATAAAATATTTACTAGAGGGGAAAGTTGAGGGGAAAGAGCAAGAGGAAGACCAAGAGATAAGTGCGAGGCAAACTTTAAGAAATGGACAGGTTACAGTCTGGCAGTGTGCAACACCAAGACGAAAGACAGAGGATGATGGAGATTCATTGCAGCCAACCTTCGATGTGGAGACGGCACCTGATGATGATGATATATATATATATATATATATATATATATATATATATATATATATATGAGAGAGAGAGAGAGAGAGAGAGAGAGAGAGTGAATGGGGAGATAAAGAGAGAGAGAGAGTGGGGAGATAAGAGAGATAGAGAATGGGAGAGAGAGAAAGATAGAGAGCGAGAGAGCACGAGAGAGAGAGAACGAGAGAGAAATATATATATATAGAGAGAGAGATAAAGAGAGAGATAGAAAGAGTGGGAGAGAGATAGACAGAGAGAGATAGAGATCAAGAGGAGTACATGGGTCTTTCAAATGGACTGCTATTCATACCATCCCAGAAATCCATCTGCAAGTCGAGCGCGGAACAAAGTAGACAGGGGAATCCAAACTGCTTTATTTGCATATATTTAAGGGAACACACCTCTAAGCGTTGTAGAAACTTGGTCGTTTCAAGCCTTCCTTGAACTGCCAGCCTTAATTTGCGCCTGACAATCTCTTTATTAACGGGCTGAACAATTTATGCTTGTATGTGGTCTAAGAGGTGACCATTCTCTTTCTGGTCAATGAGTCAGAGGCGGCGAAATATAAAATATTGGGATAGGTAAAACATGTGGAAAAAATGAAAATGAAGAACATACTATGCTTGAACTTACTACCAATGACATTGCGAAAACGAGTACTCTAGTGCTATATTGAACCAATACTTATGTATGGCAGCGAATCATGGACAATGAATAAACAATCAATACGATTTATTGGAAGCCACAGAGATGTGGTTTTACAGAAGAATGTTGAAAATTCCATGGACAGCGAAGAAAACAAATGATGAGGTTTTAAATCAGGCCTGCACACAAAGAAATTGTTTCAAAAGAGTAAGAATCAGACAATCAAGATTCTTCGGGCATATAATGCGAAGAGACGGTTTAGAACATTTGGAGACTTCAGGTCAAATTCAAGGAAGGAGAGATCGTGGAAGACAGAGGGAGAAGATGTTGGATGGCCTGACATTATGGTTCAACAAAATATCGACGTTAGAACTTATTACATGCACCAAGCAAAGAGAGTTTTGGAGAGACATGATCGCCTACGCCGGCAGGCACGGCACTTGATTGATTGTAAGAATGTGGAGAAAGGTAGCCGTTTATGATCTTCACGATTTAAAACTATTTGATTCAAATTATAATTATTTTTATTATTTTCACTCCCACCTACAGCTGATTTTTTGAAAAAATTTCCAACGCGTTAACTCATTTGCACCTTCTCTGACTCATTACCTCTCTCCTTCGATTCCTACTTCACTTACTCTCCCTCCTTCCCTCACTTACTCTCCATCCCTCCCTCACTCACTTTTCTTTCATCCATCCATCTATCCATTCATAACTCGCTGACTCAGTTCCCCCGTGTGTTGTCGGGCTCTCAAGAGGAGTAAAGAACAGTAATACTGTGACCTACAAGGCGACTATGTCGTAAAAGGCGACTGAGGTAGGGATCTAAGAAAGATACCCTAGTAAATAAAAGGCGTATCGGATGTGCTGACCTACTTATAGGCGCTTAACTGATAGATTCGTCTTCGAACGTTCCATATTTTTTCTCTTTGTGATTTGTATGTGGTCCGAGCCTAAGAGCGATTGTACGTTGTGGCAGTTATGCGCCTACAAGTAGACCAACACAACCGATTTGTGTGATGATTTTTATTTACTAGGGTAGCTTCCTTAGGACTCTATCTAGTCGCTTCTTGCGATATGTCTTGACGGTCGCAGTCTTACTATACTTTGTCTCCCTTGAGGGCCCTGGCACCACACTAACGGTAGAGATTCAGCATCAAATTTAGTGTTTTCTTCTTCTTCTTTGCGTTCGTCCTTTATGACCAATTTTAATCACTTTGTGATATGTTTGATCTTTGCCAAGAACGTGTTGCACATTGGTTTAGTAGGCCCCTAAACGCATAGACCTCTACACGCTTAGGACACACGCATCCGATTTCATCCAAACCTCCTTAGTCGCCTCTTACGACATGTCTGGCAGGTAACAGTGGTTCTATTCTTTACACCCCAAATTTGGGCCCCGGTAACCACTCGGGGTGTCAAAACGGGGATCACATAGAAACCAGTCCCCCCGCCCCTTATCCATCTAAATTCGATTACTCACTGAAGTGTATTAATGTTAGTCTTACCAATCAATCACTCAATCAATCAATCAATCACACAATCAATCAACTAGTAAATCAATCAATAAAATAATCAAATTAATCAATAGTTCAAATCAAGCGTCATGTTAATATGACTGTAAAAGTAAAAGTAAAGGAACCCTTTCATACCTCGTGGTATATAGGACAATACAGTGTTAGGCCTGTATTTTTTATTGACCGTCGGCACACAATGGGTGATGTGGTCAGCATCACGCCGGCCGCCTTTACTTTCCCAGAGCATGTCTGGTACCCACTTGAGGCTGGGTCGACCTGAGAGCCGTCGTGGTCGGGAAAAATTCCACACACACACTGCGGGAGTTGAACCCAGACCACCAGCCTTGAGAAGCGAGTTCACTAACAACTACGCTGCAGCGGCTCTCAATATGACTGTACAGAGCAGTTAATGATAGAGAGAACAGAACAGAAAATGAAATAAAATACACAAGATATAGCATAAAGTACAAAAGTAAACATTTCTGGAAGATATCGGTAAAATTATCATCAAAGTACATCCATCTCCTCCACCTCCTCTCCTCTCCTCCTCCTCCCATTAAATCCGAGCTTCAAAGAAATATGAGAGAATCAGAAGAGTATGGATATCAACAGAATTTGAAAGAGGAGATACGGGGGTTACCTTTCTTAAGTGACATTTGATATTTTGATCAAGAAAATAAGATGAAGATGAAGAAGAAGAAGAAGAGCTGGAATAACAAATAGAAGAAGATAAAGAAGGAAACAAAAGAAGTAGTGAAAGTGTGGAACAATAGAGAAAAGTGAGGAAGAAGGTTAGAAGAAAAAGAAAGGGGGAATAGAAAGAAGAGAAGATGTAAAAGAGGAAGAAAATGGAGTGAAGGAAATTTAGGAAGAAAATGGAGTGAAAGAAATTTAGGAAGAAAATGGAGTGCAGGAAATTTAGGAAGAAAATGGAGTGAAGGAAATTTAGGAAGAAAATGGAGTGAATGAAATTTAGGAAGAAAATGGAGTGAAGGAAATTTAGGAAGAAAATAGAGTGAAGGAAATTTAGGAAGAAAATGGAGTGAAAGAAATTTAGGAAGAAAAAAGACTAGAAGAAGAAGATTACTTATGAGGGAAAGAAGATGATTAGTTCACCTGAGTGGTTACAGGGGCCCAAATTTGGGGTGTAAAGAATAGAACCACTGTTACCTGCCAGGCATGGCGTAAGAGGCGACTAAGGTATGGGCCTAGGGAATCTACCGAAGTAAATAAAAAAAAGCCTAAGTGGTTACCGGGGCCCAAATTTAGGGTGTAAAGAATAGAACCTCTGTTACCTGCAACGCATGTCGTAGGAGGCGATTTAGGTGGTTTGGCTGAAATCGGATGCACGTGTCTGCTAGGGAATGCTAACCCGAAACAAATGCTTGCAGAAAACGGATGCACCAGGTCGTAAGACGCATAATATGGTGTAATAACGCCTCACAATGAGGAATGGAATAACGGATTCTACGGTCGCCAATCCGCATCGGAGATTTAGCCACGCAGTAAGAATGTCAGACTTACCATCACGAGGGTGGCCACAACTTACTGCGGGAAGAGGTCGGCACAAACGAGGAAGCAGAAATCATAGGAATTATATCCTACAGAACTGCCCCCAGTGTGCAGACTTGAGAAGAAAGAGGTGGCCCACTTACACTAGCGTCCAAGACAAACTGTATGGCGTGGCTGATAATCTGAGGCAGATGGCTGCCTTTATTAGGGAATCCGAAATCTCAATCTAGTGAGAACGCAGAAGACAAACTGTATGGCTTGGCTGATAATCTGAGACAGACGGCTGCCTTTATTAGGGAATCCGAAATCCCAATCAAGTGAGAACGCAGAAGACAAACTGTATGACGTGGCTGATAATCTGAGACAGACGGCTGCCTTTATTAGAGAATCCGAAATCCCAATCTAGTGAGAACGCAGAAGACAAACTGTATGACGTGGCTGATAATCTGAGACAGACGGCTGCCTTTATTAGGGAATCCGAAATCTCAATCTAGTGAGAACGCAGAAGACAAACTGTATGACGTGGTTGATAATCTGAGACAGACGGCTGCCTTTATTAGAGAATCCGAAATCCCAATCTAGTGAGAACGCAGAAGACAAACTGTATGACGTGGCTGATAATCTGAGACAGACGGCTGCCTTTATTAGAGAATCCGAAATCTTAATCTAGTGAGAACGCAGAAGACAAACTGTATGGCGTGGCTGATAATCTGAGACAGACGGCTGCCTTTATTAGAGAATCCGAAATCCCAATCTAGTGAGAACGCAGAAGAAGAATAGTAGGAGGGGGAATATAAAATAAAGAAAGAGGAGAGTTGAGAAGGATAAAGAATGGAAGAAGATGACATTTAGGATTTAGAAAGTTAAAAATATAAAGGAAGAGCAAGAAAAAGAAGATGATGAAGACGAAAAGGAATAATAACAAAAATGAAGAAGCAGAAGAAGGAAAAAGGAGGAGAGGAAACGAAGAAGAGGAGAGAAAAAGAAGAGGAAGAAGAAGCGAAAGAGAAGAAGAAGAGAAAGTAGAGAAAAAGGAAAAAGGAGACGAAAAGGACACGAGCAAAAGAAGAAAAGAAAAAGCTAAAAAAGAAGAAGAAGAAGAAATAGAACAGGATGCGAACAAGAAGAAGAGGAAGAAGCGAAACAGAATAAAAAAGAAGAACAAGAACAGTTAAATGAGTGTAGGAACAGGAGAAGAAAAACAGGAACAGTTAAATGAGTGAAGGAACAGGAGAAGAAAAACAGGAACAGTTAAATGAGTGTAGGAACAGGAGAAGAAAAACAGGAACAGTTAAATGAGTGAAGGAACAGGAGAAGAAAAACAGGAACAGTTAAATGAGTGAAGGAACAGCAGAACAAAAACAGGAAAAGTCTAGAAAAAGACAAGGAAAAGAGCGTTGAAATAAACTGAGATTGTGAAGAATATTTCAGTACAAAGAGATTAGGACGTAGTGACACGGGCAACGTGCTCATCACTGCTGTGCCACAACAACATACGTGTTCAATGAATTTATATACACGTGTATGCAGCGCTGGATTAGCCTAGTAGCAGAAGTAGCAAATGCTACAGGCACCGCGCTTCTGGGGGGCCCCTCGCCTATGTGACAGAGCTAAACTGTCACTAGTCATAAACAAGGAACTACGGTTGGGAGATGGGTAATAATATTCCCTTTCTTTTTTTTCTGATTCTACTTTTTCTTCCAACGTTTTCAGACATGGATTTGTTTACTTTTAAAGCAGTTAGTGATCAACAGGATGTACATCTCCACAGCGCAGGATTAGCCTAGTAGCATAAGTAGCAGATGCGACGGGCCCCACACCTATGTGACAGAGCTAAGCTGTCACTAGTCATAAACAAGGAATCAAGGTTGGGAGATGGGTAATAAATAATATCCCCTTTCATTTTTTCTTATTTATGTTATTTATTTTTCTGGCTCAGCATATAAATACTTATACAAATAAAGGAAAGGGGCATACATCATACTTATCAAAAACAACGTGAGGAATTTATCCATCTAATTGCATTAAGCTTACTGGATCATATTATTTGCTAAATTAAGAAATGCAAGTACTATTCCGTATCACTGGACTCTAAGCTGACAAAGATCAG
>CM036778.1:5955783-5970783 GCA_020796225.1 Arion vulgaris | reverse complement strand
ATATAGGATATATATAGCATTTGATCATTCTCATTTTTAGCCTGTTTGTAATTTGTTTGGATGTCAGTAACTTTCTCATACTATTGAAATTATCCTTGGCCATTCCTATTCTCTTTTTAATTTCTGTTATACATCTGCCATCATCTGTTATCATCTGACCGAGATAGGAGTAGCTTTTACTTGATGTAGTAATTCTCCATGTATTTTTATATTCATTTTAGGTTTTTCCATTTCCTTGTTGATTACCATAGTTTTTGTTTTCTGTATGTTAATGTCTAATCCATATTCCTTGCTAGTTCTGTCCAATTGGTCCACTAATTCTTGTAGATCTTGTTCATTTTCTGCTACCAATACTGTGTCATCTGCATATCTTAAGTTATTTATTATTTTTCCATTGATGTTGAGTCCTGGCATTCCCTCTAGTTGTTTGAAGATTTTCTCTGTGTAGATGTTAAATAGGCTTGGTGACAGTATGCATCCTTGTCTCACTCTAGCATATAAGCGAGAGAAATTCCGAAGAACTGTTAGAGTGGAAAAGTTCTGCTCAGTACAAGCTTCCGACCCACATAAATTTAAATAACGATCCGCCTTGACAAGACGTATCTACGAATGATTTTATTGCCTGTTCTAAATATAGATAATTATATTACCAGTATGGCTGACAGTCGATTAGAACCAGTAGCGTCTCCTACTTGAAGGCTGACAGCTGGGGACTCCATCATCTTGTATAATTTTATAATACTATTTTTTAAGATATTTATTATGGAAATATTGACGGTGTCTTTTCAGTGTCATCTTCTAATGATGTTTGCATTCGTTTCATTTTATTTGCGAGAAGTGTCTTTGATAGTCTTTCCTTTTTTATTTTATGTTAGAATGTGGACTTTGTTAATCAGATTTTCATCTTCAAAGATTTGCGCAAGGGAGTGTATTTTATATGGATGTAAGGGAGGGGGGTTATCGGGGAGCTCTGTTTCTAAGTGGTTAAGGATTTATCTTTTGTACCGAAGGTTCTGGGTTTAGATCTGGGCCACACGGTTCAGTTCTCTAGAGAATCTTTAACTAGGAACCCCAGGATTATTGTTGGAGATACGAAGCTCGTGTTTTGAGATATAGTTTCAGCAGGTGGCGTGACATTTCTGTGAAGAGGGGCTGAGCGATATAGGTTGAAACCCGGTGCAATGAAGTCAATTCTTGTGGTTTACACCCTTTGTACCCCTTACGGACGGCGGACGTGAATTGACTGAAGGCCAACATGGGTTAAAAGGTATAAGAGAGAAAGAAAGGGAGAGAGAGAGATAGAGAAAGAGAGAGAGGAAAAGAGAGAGAAATAGATAGGGAGAAAGAGAGAAATGGAGAGAGAAAGAGGGTGAGAAAGGGAGTGAGATAATGAGATAGAGAAAGAAAGAGAGGGGGCTAGAGAGAGAGATATGCCTGTGTTTTTTTTAATTCGTGCTTTGAGCAATACTCTCGGCAGGTGGCGTACCATTTCTACGGAGAGGGACTGAACGATATGTTGTAAAACCCGGTGCAATGAAGTCAATCTTTCAGCTTTAGACCATTTTTTAAAGGAAATATCGGTGAGACTGAATCCTCTTCTTTTTTTTTTTCATTAACCCCTTCAACCTACTGAAACGGTATACAGGCTCGAGTTACTTTTTAAAATGACCAAACGCAAATACACTGGTTAATTCAGAATGAAAATCGTGGTATATCCTTTACAAGACGTAACCATCAAACCACGTGTCGTTTATTTTCTAGGTACCACTTATACGTTCAGTAGTTTGCCATTCTGAACGGTGAGGTCTTTTTTTTTTACCTTTTGTAAAAATCCCACGAAAACGAATTTGCTTCTAAAATTGTCTACCGTGGGTTTTGAACCAGGTACGCTTGGGTTGTGATAAGGCGCACTATCACTTGAGCTACAGACGCTCATTATGCATTGCAATATAAATGTTTCTTCTTCTTGTGTTGTCGTCACACTGCTACCGGGTTGTTGCCCAGTGTCGTGGTTTTCTGTTTTTGTCTTGCGCTGTTCTGGTGGCTTGTATGATTGTTATCTTTGCTCTTTAACAGGATTCTGCAACGCCATCTAACCATCTTTTCCGTGGTCTTCCTCTTGCCTTCTTTCCTGATGTTCTGTTGTAGAAGACTCTGTATACTGTGGAGTTTGGATGCGTTCTTATTAAGTGGCCAAACCACTTCATTCTTTGTTTCTCAATGTAATTCAAGCAAGGTTCTGTGCCAACTTTCTTTCTTATGCTGATGTTGGTGACTTTGTTTCTCAATGTAATTCAAGCACGGTTCTGTGCCAACTTTCTTTCTTATGCTGATGTTGATGACTTTGTTTCTCAATGTAATTCAAGCACGGTTCTGTGCTAACTTTCTTTCTTATGCTGATGTTGGTGACTTTGTTTCTCAATGTAATTCAAGCAAGGTTCTGTCCCAACTTTCTTTCTTATGCTGATGTTGGTGACTTTGTTTCTCAATGTAATTCAAGCAAGGTTCTGTCCCAACTTTCTTTCTTATGCTGATGTTGGTGACTTTGTTTCTCAATGTAATTCAAGCAAGGTTTTCTGCCAACTTTCTTTCTTATGCTGATGTTGGTGACTTTGTTTCTCAATGTAATTCAAGCAAGGTTCTGTCCCAACTTTCTTTCTTATGCTGATGTTGGTGACTTTGTTTCTCAATGTAATTCAAGCAAGGTTCTGTGTCAACTTTCTTTCTTATGCTGATGTTGATGACTTTGTTTCTCAATGTAATTCAAGCAAGATTCTGTACCAACTTTCTTTCTTATGCTGATGTTGGTGACTCTGTCTTTCTGGTGTTGTTGGTAACTTGTCGTGGGCATCACTTTTCACATAGAAAACGTCTTTCCGTCATTTTACTAAAATCCTGTTTTGCCTCACAGCGTCAGGAAAAGAAGAGATTTCTAGAACAATCATTTCTATGAGCTGCATAAAGAATGTCTTTCATCGCCTCTGTTATTTCTGAGGTCACCTATTTCGTGGACGGTCTTTTGTTTTGTATCATTGTATCAGAGTAACATTACTCATTGTGGCGCACTGTCTGTTGGTAATCTGCTTATGTGGTCTAATCATTTAATTTGTTGTTTCTTGATGAAGTTTAGTTCTGATGTTGTTCCCACTTTTCGACCCTGATGTCTTCATTTCTCAACTAATCTCTTCTTGCTTCTCCAGCTGTACAGTTCTTCTTCTTCGGACGCTCCATATAGACCTCTTGTTAACCACTCTTTGTAATTTGTATGTGATTCGAGCCTAAGAGCGATTTACATTGTGTCAGTTATGCGTCTATAAATAGGCCAGCCAAACCGATTCCTTCTGCGGCGCAATTTATTTACAAATGTAGCTTTCCTAGGTCCCTACATCAGTCGACTCTTACGACATGCGCTGTAGGTCACAGTGTTACTATTCTTTGCTCCCCTTGAGAGCCCCAGCAACGCACGAGCGTTGTACAAGTCAAACTTGATGCCTAAGTGGCAGGCGGAGTGTGTTAACCAGTGAGTCATTTGAACCATCAGCATACATACACTTTTTACATCTGTTGAAGAAGACTGAGCAACTATAGGTCTATAAGAGTTCTATGACGTCAATTCAGTAACCAATAATTTCTTCTTGTTTTCATTAAATAGCTTGTCCTGAGACAGAACTTTGCCACCCCAACAGTCCTCCGGAATTTCTCTCTCTCATATGCCAGATGTCCTGCCTCTGCAGCCGTCATGTTCAAACCATCAGTTACATCCTGAATCCATCTTCTCCATGGTCTTCCTCTTCTTTTCTTTGCCGGTATGCCTCCTTCCATGATGGTCATCTCCAGCCCTTCATGTCTTTTTATATGTCCAAAATATCTCAATTTTCTCTTTCTTATTTGTAGCATCAGCCAGTTTTCTTTGATTTTGAGTTCTTTCTAGATAGATCTATTTGTTCTCTTCTCTGTCCAAGATATACGAAGGACTTTTCTGTAACACTTATATTCAAAAGCACATATATTTTTTTCCACTGCTTTATTAAATGTCCATGCTTCACATCCATACGTTGCCACTGGGAATATGCATGCTCTTAGTATTCTGATCTCCTGTGTGAGCTGAGAAGCAACATGTGGCCACACCCATTCGACCTGAAAACTAAGCTTTGGGAAACCTGACAGACCTGAAGCTGACTGCCCAGCTTGTGGTCCACAGTAAATTAAGCGCATGACCAGAGATCGCTGAAGTAGAAGAAGTATTCTGATCTTTGTTTTTTCTTATCAGTTCCATTCCTTACTGTATTTAGTTGTTTAATTTTTTTGTAAAGCTTTGTTTGTTTTTCGTTTAATTTCTTTTCACATAACTTATTTTGTGCGTTTTACTTCGGTAAATGGAAGCAAACTTTGAAAAGGTTATTAGACACAGAATAAGCACACACACAAATTCATTATAATAATGGAGACTAATCTTTCTGAACTTTGAGCAGACACAAGCAAATCACGAACAGGTCTTGAAATTTGAAGAATCCAGAGACATAAAATGTCACATCACGTGAAAAAGTCTCATATGTCTAGCGAAAGAAATTTCCGGCTGATAAATAATTGCTTAGTGACTAATTTGCCTTAGCACCGTAAACAGGAAGTGCGGGTTTTACGTCAGGATTGAAAGAAATGCCATTTTGTCAGTAGCTTCTACTTTCATTTTGGAAGATTAAAGCAACCTTTGTCATGGTATAGGGATTAGTCACTAGAATATTAGCAGTTCAAGGGTCTTGGAGCAACCTTTGTCATGGTATAGGGAGTAGTCACTAGAATATTAGCAGTTCAAGGGTCTTGGAGCAATCTTTGTCATGGTATAGGTATTGGTCGTATAGTATTAGGGGGTCTCTGTGACTAAGTGGTTAACCCTTTGCCTTGTGAGTCGAAGGTCGTGGGTTCGAATCCGGACAGCGCCGTTCTGTTCACGAGTGCAGTTTTTTTCCAGAGACCCTAGAATTGTTGCTGGAGCTACGGAGTTCGTGCTTTGTGCAATACTCTCGGCAGGTGGTGTACCATTTCTGCGGAGAGGACCGAGCCGTATGGGGTAAACCGGTGCAATTAAGTCAATCCTTCGGCTTTAAAACCCTTTAGGTATTAGTCACGAGAATATTAGCAGTTCAAGGGTCTTGGAGCAACCTTTGCCAGGGTATGGATATTCAAGCAGTAGAATTCGTCACAGCCCGCCTGAAACACTCTCTGTCTCTTGCAACTTCTCCGGCCTCTTCTAGAAACATCTTCAAGCTTTCTTTGATGTCATGCTGCCACCTTCGTTTTGGTCGTCCCCTGCCTCGTGTTCCAGGTACCATGCATTCCATTGCCCTCAAGTAGTATCTTCCTTTCTGAACCTGCCATTCTGAATCTTCACTTTCTGAACCTGCCATTCTGAATCTTCCGAAGCATCGTCTGGGAGTCAGATACAACAACGCCCCAGTAAACGGAGTACCGGAGATCGGTTGGAGTATAGCAGTAAACGGAGTACCGGAGATCGGTTGGAGGATAGCAGTAAAGGCTGAAACCTCCATCCTGTTACTGAAAGCACTTGTGTTTACTTTCTCTAATCATGTTTTGCCTCACAGAATCAGGATAAGAAGAGATTTCTAGAACGGCGTTTGTGTACGCTTCATAAAAAGGTTTTTTTTAACCGTCTCTGTTATTTCTGAGGTAGACCTGTTACATGGATGTCCTTTTACTTTGTATGCATTGCACCGGAGTAACATAGTTCATTGATCTTTGGTCATGCAGTTAGATTACTTTTCTTCTCTTCCACCATTGACTTCTTTATAGAAGTGGTAGGGGGAGAGGGAATATCTTTTGTGTGCTTATTTTAAGGCACTTTGTAAGCTGATATGCATGTTCGTAAGGCTGTTCTTGATGCCGTCTGTCCATCTTTTGCGTGGTCTTTCTCTTGCTTTGTACTCATTATACTTTTTCTGTGTGACTCTCTGTGGTTTATTCTGAACCACAAACTGGGCAGTCATCTTCAGGTCTGTCAGATTTCCCCAAAGCTTAGTTTTCAGGTCGACTGGGTGTGGCCACATGTTGCTTCTCAGCTCACACAGGAGAGGACAGTCTTGCAGGATATACTCTGGTGTCTGTTCCGCCTGCTGACACTGGCAGAGAGCTGTTTGACTTATTCCTAGTCTATATACGTGTTTGTTGAGTCTGCAGTGTCCGGTACGTAGGCAAAATATAATGACCTGGTCTGTTCTGCTTAGGTCTTTGAGGAGTCTTTTCCATAATGATATCCAGTGTTTGTCTTCCAGTCTACTGCAGATTTTCTCTGTATGAGGGTTTTGACCTCCTGAAAAGACAGCGGTTTGTAAATTTGCTCTTTGGCACTGCCTTCCTTAACCAAGACATCATCCGCCCGTCTGCCCAGCGTGTTCGTAGCGCGTTGGACTACTTGTGACTATCCCTCTGTGTGTGCGGGCTCAATTCCGCGGGATGACAGAAAAAGCCACAGATTCCCCATATTTACGGTGTTCGTGGCACCGAACCGAAGGGTTACGATGTCCATGGCACCGAGCCGAAGAGCTGAAAAGCTCAAGTGCTTCTGGATCGGAAGAAAAAACCAAAAAAACCAAAAACCAAGACATCAGCATTCTTATTGCACTGAAGTTCAATACTGATGTAACCCTTTTTCCTGCTGTCTTCATTTCTAAACTGACTTATTCTTGATACTCCCAACATTCTGCGTAGACACTTCATCTCGGTCGTTACTATAATCTGGGATTCACAACCCTGAAACTCTTCTGCTTGAAAAGACTCGTTAAGAATGTCATTTAAGTGCATTTAAGTGCGTTTAAGTGCATTTAAGTGCAGTCATATAAAAACGGTGCAACAATTTGTAAGCTTATACAGAAACCATTACATAGCATAGGACCGAAGGGTCAAGATCAAAATAACATGAGAATCATTGACGAAGAACAACCAAATTGAATATTTATACATTTATTTTCTGCAAAAAAAAGTATAGTTTGAGAATTGACGTGTGTTTTTTTACCGTACCGATGCCGTACATGTATTCGACAGCACCATCTATATCGACAAAATGTCAGCCATCACACGTCTGAAACTAACATAGCCAGGAGTTTTATGAATGTGTATATTGAGTGTCACTTACGTTTGGTCTCAAGTGTTTATTATTTTGGCATCAAAAAGATATTTCTGGAATAGGAAACAACGATTCTCACACTATTTGTTTTACATGGCACCAAATTTGGGCCAGTCCTGAATTGCTATTTTTAATAACGGTTCTACTACTGTTTGTTTTCCCTGGCACCAATTTGTAGCCAGATCTCAAACGCTCCTTTAAATAACGGTTCACCCCAGTGGCGGCTCGTGACAATTTTTTTCGGTGGGGCTGGATAAATATTTTCGGAAAAATCATGGTTTTGGGTTAGGTTATGTATTAGTATTTACACATTAGTTATACATAATTTTTGGTGGGGCCCGGCCCCACTGGCCCTTAATGACGAACCACCACTGGTTCTCCCACTGTTTGTTTTCTCTCGCAACAAATTGGGGTCTTGTTTTGTTAGTTAAGTAGGGGTTACGCTCTATATGACAGAGGAACGCTCCTATCAACCTTAGTTAGTTAGTTTGTTCCTTTCGTGCCAAAGGCGGCACATAGGGCAGAGGTTTTAGATCTCCATGTGATGCGGTTCGTTACTAGCGGTTGGAGATCTTGTATGGTTTTACATCCCAATAGTTTACTTTCTTGTTGGATGGTTCTTCGAAGAGTGGTCTTTGGTCTTCCACGTTTTCTTTTCCCAACTGGTGACCACATAAGGACTTGTCGATTTAGTCTCTTTTCGTCTGATCTAAGAACATGACCTAAATATTTCCACCTTCGTTTCCTTATAATATTTGATACGGGTTGTTGGTGTGTTCTATCTCTCATGAGTCACTGTGCTGTTCAATCTAAGACAGGTGTCTTTTTGGGTTATATCAAGGAGTAATGGCCTTTTTTCTTGGTGTGGTCATGTGGCATGGGACTCGTCCTGGTGGGGACAGTGTGTTGAATATTGTGTTTTTCTGTTGTGTATCCCTGATAAGGACGTTTTGTCTTGTTCTGTTGTGTATCCCTGATAAGGACGTTTTGTCTTGTTTTGTTGTGTAGCCCTGAGACGGACGTTTTGTCTTGTTCTGTTGTATAGCCCTGAGACGGACGTTTTGTCTTGTTCTGTTGTGTAGCACTGAGACGGACGTTTTGTCTTGTTTTGTTGTGTAGCCCTGATACGGACGTTTTGTCTTGTTCTATTGTGTATCCCTGATAAGGACGTTTTGTCTTGTTTTGTTGTGTAGCCCTGAGACGGACGTTTTGTCTTGTTCTGTTGTGTAGCTCTGAGACGGACGTTTTGTCTTGTTCTGTTGTGTAGCCCTGAGACGGATGTTTTGTCTTGTTCTGTTGTGTAGCCCTGATAATGACGTTTAGTCTTGTTCTGTGTGTAGCCCTGAGACGGACGTTTTGTCTTGTTCTGTTGTATAGCCCTGAGACGGACGTTTTGTCTTGTTCTGTTGTGTAGCCCTGATACGGACGTTTTGTCTTGTTTTGTTGTGTAGCCCTGAGAAGGACGTTTTGTCTTGTTCTGTTGTGTAGCTCTGAGACGGACGTTTTGTCTTGTTCTGTTGTGTAGCTCTGAGACGGACGTTTTGTCTTGTTCTGTTGTGTAGCCCTGATACGGACGTTTAGTCTTGTTCTGTGTGTAGCCCTGAGACGGACGATTTGTCTTGTTTAGTGTGTAGCCTTGATAAGGACGTTTTGTCTTGTTCAGTTGTGTAGCCCTGAGACGGGCGTTTCGTCTTGTTCTGTTGTGTAGCCCTGAGACGGGCGTTTTGTCTTGTTCTGTTGTGTAGCCCTGAGACGGGCGTTTTGTCTTGTTCTGTTGTGTAGCCATGATAAGGGTTTTATGTGTTGATCTGACTTTTAGTCCTGAGAAGGACTCTGTGCTGCTCTCTTGTATGGTTCCATGTTGTCTATGTTTTTGGAGTTTTCTTTTGGCAGACTGGCGTGTTGCTGCTGAGTCTGGGCTCTGTGCTGTCGGGTTGGCGCCTTGTGGAGGTATGCTGCTTGGTGCTGCCTAGGTGTAGTCCTGTTCTCTGTGTGGACTGGCGACCGGTGGGTCTCTTCAGTAGGACCCGGCCTGATCGTAGTCACATAATGAGTGTGCTCCGGCTCTGAAAAGTGTTCCTTGCCCTGATAAGGGCAGAGCTAATGGGATCTGTATCTGAGATGTACTAAAACCAATGCTGATTGATTGATTCATTGGACCATCATTATTTGCACTACGATCTCTTTCTTACACAAAAAGATCCAAACGACAGTGCAAAAACTCCGTAGCACCGGCAAGGATCCCCGATGTAATTTGGAAGATAGTGAAAAAATTTTTGTAGGAATTTTATTTTTTTATTTTTCAAATGAATTTTGCTCGGCATCGGAATTTCACCCTGCTCTTCTCTATTTTGAGAGCCGCAGTAGTGTAGTTGTTAGTGAACTCGTTTCTTAGGCTAATGATGCGGGTTCAATTCCACAAGTAGGTGTGAAGGTTTTTCCTTCCGTAACGGCTCTCTGGTCGACCCAGAGCTCAATGAGATGAAATAGGCAGGACATCTGGCCTATGAGAGAGAAAAATTCCGGAGGACTGTTGGGGTGGCAAAGTTCTGCCCAGGACAAGCTATTTGATGATGAGGATGATCATACAGAATGAGAGTTATTCAGTGCTACATAGAACCAATACTGACATACGGATGTGAGTCATGGACAATACACAAACAGATAGACAATTGAGATCAGAATGAGAGTTATACAGTGCTACATAGCACCAATACTGACATACGGATGTGAGTCATGGACAATAAACAGACAATTGAGATCAGAATGAGAGTTATACAAAGCTACATATAACCAATACTGACATACAGAGGCGAGTCATGGACAATAAACACACAGATCGAAAAATCTCTGAGGTGCCACCACAGAGATGTAGTTTTACCGAAGAATGATAAGAATCCCATGGACTGTTAAAATGACTAATATTGAAGTGTTGAATGAGATCAAAACACAGAGAAAGCTATGAATATAAGAAAAAGGCAGTCATCATTTTGTTTACGGCATGCAATGAGAATATGAGGTTTAGAACACATTGTGACAACCGGTAAAATCGAGGGGAGACAAGACAGAGAAGGACATCATCACAAAGTAGCTTGTCGCTTCCAGAACCTGGCTCTCATGACAGCAATCCTGAAAAACTCTCTGTTCTGTGCAAGTTGACCGGCGTCAGCAGCAGTCATTCTAAGATCGTCAATGACATCTTGCACCCATCGTCTTCTATGTCTTCCTCTCAGTCTTCTTCCAGGCACCAGGGGAAGAAAGAGAGAGAAAATGTTGGATAACCTGAGTTCATGGCACGGAAGAGCGTCAACATATGAGACGATAGCAAACACCAGAGACAGAGATTAATAGAGACCCATTATCACCTAAAAGAAAACCGGCGCGACACCTGATGATGATGAAAATTATAATATTTCACTTCTCGCTATTCTGCGCGGACACAGTTTGATGAATGTTTGCAATTTATTCCTAATTGTTTTAGTTGTCGTCCAAGTTTCTGACCCTTTCTTGAAGAAGTGTTTTAATATTGAGGTTAAATATTCACGTCAAGAGAATGGAATCATTCACCGACTTCCGTAGTAATGTAAACAAATTAGGAAGAACGGGGATAGATGTCAGAATTAGAATCTCTTTCTCTCTAGCGATCACCGCCTAGACCGATGTACCAGATCTCCCCATAAACGTTATCTTATCTTATCTTAACCACATTTGCCGTGAAGCGTCGTGGGGAGAGTTGGTTTTCTATATTGTGCCAGGTGTGTTGCGCTTGAAGTTGTCAGTCCATGCTTTCGCAGGATGTTATCTATCCATCGTGTTCTTGGCCTGCCTCGTGCTCTGCGCCCTGAGTGTCGATTATTATAGGCACGTGATGGTAGTAAATGTGGTTCCATTCTCATTAAATGGCCGAACCACTTGAATCTTTGCTTCTCGATGTACTGTATGCATGGTATAGTACCAACGATGTTTCTGATATTCTTGTTTCTCACTCTATCTCGCCATGTAACGTTGACAGCTTTTCGTAGACATCTCATTTCACATGTTGTAATCTTTCTTTCTTGTGTCTTAGTCAGGGGCCATGTTTGGCACTGATAGCAGAGAGTTGGAATAAATATGCAGTTTATCAGTTGTCGTTTGACTGCCATGTTAATGCTTGGATGTTTTAATAGTGGCGACAGTTGGTATGTCACTGCATTTGCCTTCTGGCATCTAGTCTCGATTTCTCTGTCCATCTTTCCATCTGCTGTGAATATACTCCCGAGATATTTGAATTCTGGAGTCTGTTGTATTTTGACATTATTCATGTGTATATTTAGTTGACCTGTTGACCATAAACGTTATTCATGTGGAAATCTGATTCATGCAGCCTTAGCATTGGTGTGTTTTACGTCACATCTTCAGTACCATTTAGAGCTCTGGTGCTTATCCTTTGGCGATGTGTCCGGTTTCAGCTAGAGTTTACTCGGTTCGCTCTCCGTTCTGTAGCCATCTAGTGTTCTTTACGGTTTGAGGAGCTAACCCACTCCCAACCTCCTTAGTGGCCTCTTACGACATGCGTGGCAGGTAACAGTGGTTATACCCCTTACACCCCAATTTGGGCCCCGGTAACCACTCTGGCGAGAATAAAAATCAATAACCCACTGCCATCTCCACTAACGACAAAGCTCAGGATAGTAATCATCAAGTGCCATGCCGGCTGGCATAGGCGAGCATGGATCTTAACAAATCTCTGTCTCTTCTTCTTCTTTCTTCTTTACGTTCGTTCTTTACGACCAATTTTAATCACTCTTTGTGATATGTTTGATCTTTGCCAAGAACGTGTATACGTTGCACATTGGTTTGGTAGGCCCTAAACGCATAGACTTCTACACGTTTAGGACACATGCATCCGATTTCAGCCAAACCTCCTTAGTCGCCTCTTACGACATGCATGGCAGGTAACAGTGGTTCTATTCTTTACACCCCAAATTTGGGCCCCGGTAACCACTCGCGAGATCTCTGTCTCTGATTTTTTCTATCATCTCAGATTCTACCTACTCGAACGCTCGATATCGACCACTTGTTAACCACTCTGTGTGATTTGTATGTGATCTGGCCTAAGAGCGATTGTGCGTTGTGCCAGTTATGCGCCTAAAAGTAGACCAGCACATCTGATTTCTGAGATTATTTACTTGGGTAGTTTCCTAGGTCCTACATCAGTCGCCTCTTACGACATGCCGTGTAGGTCACAGTGGTACTATTCTTTGCTTTCCTTGCGGGCCCTGGCACCATAAGGGAGATCATCTCAGATGTTGACAGAATATATATTATTTATTTTTCACATGTCTAATCTCGTTGATTAACCCTGTAACGTTCAGGTACTAAGAAATCTCATTTATAAATGAGATGGCTACATGACTCCGAAACTAGCCGTATATGTGTGTTATTTATGCATTTAAAAGCATATAATTTATGTTTCATAATGTAAAACATATGATATTACCATAATAAATTGTTTAAAAATATATTTTTATTTTTAAGATGTCTAATCTCGTTGAATAAAGCATGCTTTTTTCTTCTTCTGCCTCCGCCCGCTATGAATTCATGCGTAGTCAGGGAGCCTTTTATGGTGTATCTGACTGATTTCTGCGTGAAAGCCGACTAACCGTGTGTAAGGTGTCCCTAGCCATTCAGGCGAACCTTCTCCGACTTCAGTGGTAAGAAAATGCTTTTATTACACCGACATTTCTGAACGGCCGCCATTTTGGATAATCTCTGTAGACAAGTTTTCACTTGCTCTTGTCAAAATTCACACATTTGCTTATAAAATGGCTTCTAATGACTCAGATTACTGTCCTGTTCAAGACTATAAGTGTTAGTTCTTTATGGGCTGCTTACTAGACCAGTTCTGTATCATTTTCTCTTATTTATTTATTATTTATAAATTGGTGTCTTTAAAATATGGAAATATTTAGAAGTTACAAATTTCCTAATTACTGCCTTATCTATTGTCCAAACAACTTCATTTTTTTATATATTGTGTAAATATGAAGGTACTAAGAGAGTATATTAATAATTTTCATGATATACTTCATACTTATTTTTTTCCTCTTCTTTGTGACTGTATAATTATTTGAAATTTGTAGGAAAATCTATTTTTAGCATCAACAAAATTAGGTCACTGATATCACATATTACATGACACTGATATTCAAACCACATATCTTGATAGTACATTCAATTAGCTTTCCAACCATATATAACATGCCTATTTTCAATTCACGGAGTACATATGGATTCTAGTAATAGAGCAGGCCTTCAAAAATATGAAAAAAAACCTTTAAAAACACATGAACGTTTAAGAGATAAAACCATATCTCTGTGGCCCTCAGAGATTTTTCGATCTGTGTATTTATTGTCCATGACTCGCATCCGGATGTCAGTATTGTTTATATATAACACTGAAAGACTCGCATTCTGATTTCAATTGACAATGACTTGTTACATATAATGTTTCTCATTTTCTGGAACGCTGCTTTGGCATGCTATATTCTGCTCTATATTTCTGATCGGCATCTGCCATCTGATGTTACGTTGCTGCACTTGTTTTAGCTCAGTCTCATTTTCTGGAACGCTGCTTTGGCATGCTATATTCTGCTCTATATTTCTGATCGGCATCTGCCATCTGATGTTACGTTGCTGCACTTGTTTTAGCTGTCTCATTTACTGTGATGGTGCATTTTGTCAAAGTCTGTTTTTTTTATATGATCATACATTCTGTCTTCTTAATTTTCAAGCTCAGGATATTCAACTCAAATGTGAAATCTGTGTTGCTGTATGGCTCGGAAACGTGGCGAGTTACCAAGTTAAATACGAATGTGAAATCTGTGTTGCTGTATGGCTCAGAAACGTGGCGAGTTACCAAGTTAAATACAAATAAGATTCAGATCTTTGTCAACTGATGTCTTCGGCAGATTCTCAGAATGAGATGGTATGGCAGAGTTGCAAACACAGACCGGTGGACAAGAACCGGACAGGAACCCTTTATGACCCAGATCAAGAGGAGAAAATGGCGATGGGTCGGGCATACCCTACGGAAGACACAGTCGAGTGTCACAAGACAAGCACTTGAATGGAACCCGCATGGAAAGCGAAAAAAGCTGCTCTAAACAGACCTGGAGATGAAATCTTCTTGAGTAACTGAAGAGTGCGCTACTATCCTGGGAGACCATAAAGAACACAGACAGAGATCGAGACAAGTGACGAACAACTGTTGACGCCCTATGCTCCACGAGGAGCGGAGAGGTCTAAGTCAAGTAATTCAATCAAATGTCATGCCTGCCGGAGTAGGCGATCATGTCTCCTCACAACTCTCAATCTCTCTTCCCCTCCCTCTCTCTCTCTTCTCTCTCTCTTCGTGTTGCATTTAATCAGTTGTGACATCGATCTTTTGTCAAACCACGATGTCAGACATTGCCCTCGTATAACATAAGGCCGGCGAGCTCAGGTAAAAAATACAATGAAATCAGACCACAACTGTCGCGTGACCTCATATTCCAGTATTGTTAGCTAAAGACAATTTCATTTAAAAACAGCACTATGCGCAAAACCCTTTTGTTATATTGTGTTACAAATTAAGTTTAACACTCAGGAATATCTGTATTATTAACACTTTTCATCAATAACTAACCATGACTGGTAAAATTGTGTAAAATTGCAGAATACTTCACAGTGTTCTATCAAACGCTTATAAAATCTAGCACCCATTAAACATGAATTTTGGTGTTCCCGTCTAAGCTAGCCGACCTTATGTTGCTGGGGGCCACGGTCAGACCATGCAGCATCTTCTCCCTCTATCTTTCCCGATCTCTCTTTCCCTGAATTTT